>NW_017547177.1:2485250-2506106 GCF_001854935.1 Bemisia tabaci | reverse complement strand
CTCGTAATAGTTTCGGCGGCCCTCTAGAAGGTGCGTGGCAGCGGTGCGGGGACCCTGTCTGCTGGACATCGCGTAGTCATGTTTAGAGCACTGGAATTGCTGATTTCACTAGATTTTCCGCTCGAATCGTACGAAACTGAGGGTAAGACGCTCCTAAGGAAGATCTATGAAATCAGTCTTCTCTCAACGCGGTGACCACACTGCTCGCGGTAAGCAACACGCGGTACAGCCCCGTTGCCCCCCAGTTGGCCCCGAGAGTTTTCGACTCAAACCCCCCCCCCCCTTTCTCTTAATTTTAAAATTGTATTTGTTCTCTTATTTCCGGTTTTTAGAGTGAGCGTTATGCGTAGTTATTTGTTGTTGTAATTTTCCGTAAACGTCGTAGATTTGTTCGAAAAAGTTTGACCGATCCGAGGTGTCTCCGGTGGAATTACGTTATGGTGTATGATCAGTTGTTTGCGTAGTTCCTGTGTGTATTTTCATCATTTAATATCAACTGGTGTAATTAAAGGGAGTGGCACCCCAAAACCCGTGCACGTTTTGATTTGGACTACTTCTCCCTATCTCTCATAAAATCAGTGATCAGACGAGCAACGAAAAGATCATCTAAGTCCATGGGACAGGTTTGATAGAACATCTTATTGCATCAGAATATCCTTGATATTAGCGTGTGTTATAGCTCTACCAATTAGTCATCACTGAGGACTTGAGGCCTCATTTTCTATACCTCAAGTGGTGGAACGCCCCCTTTTGGCTAAACTTTAGGGTAGTTCTGGTCCCTAGAGTTTTAGCCGCTTCAGCGAGCGACAAACTACCGGCAAATCGCTGTTTGGCCGGCGTGTGTTTCAAACACAGTTTTCACCTCGATATTGCGAAAGATACACGATTTTTAGATACGCGAGCTTAATGTCAGGAATATGAGATACGCAAAAACATGAGATTCTCAAAAAAATGTATTTACGTCAAATTTGTGCTTTTGGAATTTTACCCATAAAGTTCTACACTGATTTTTTAAGCTGTGAGAGTTATTTTCTATAATTGCGTACATCTTTCGTCCTTATTACCCTTACACTGGAAAAAAAAAACTAATTGGATCTAGAGTCCAGACTCTTAAAAACATCGACAAGAAAAAATACTCTTGATTCAATCAGATTTAAGCTTAAATCAAGAACCAAGCCTCTTAATTTGAGCGAATTTCCTTTTGATTTAAGCTTAAGTCTGACTGAATCAAGAGTATTTTTTCTTGTCAATGTTTTCAAGAGTCTGGACTCTAGATCCAATGCGTTTTTATTTTTAGTGTATGTACACTCCAGCGTCTGAATAGTTACTCAATTCATTTCCGCCTTTTAAAAAGTGAGGAGTAACGCAAATTCCATCTCACCATCCCGAAAAGTACGCAATATTCCCAGCGGACTCGTTAAATCCTGGACAATTACGCGCTTTTCATCTCGGTATAGTGGGAAATGCACGACTTTTCTAGAATTTGTTTAGAGGGAAAAGAGAAATTACGCGTAATAATCACCGCATTATTGCGGCAACTACGCACTATCAATATTACGGAAAATAAAATCAATTCACGATAATTTCTTGATAACTTATAATCTGAATTTTGCACTCTCCGATATTTGTTTAAGTATTTGTTAATTTTACCTTTGTAGCGCTTACCTAATATTGAGCTCTATTCTAAAAGTAGTATGAATTTTGGAATAAATCTTAGCATTAGGTAAGAACTCAGAGGCGAAATTAAAATATATTTATCTAAACAGATTCCTTGATACTAACGCAACGCTAACTTGCGGAATTCGAATTAAATTTCAGCTATAGACTGTGAAATTTGATTGAGAAAAGTGAATATTGATCGAATCAAAAAACAACAAATTGAAAATATAATTTTAAGTACGTACCAGGAGAGGGTTATCCAATTGCCCGACGCCACGCTGAAAGCACTCACAACACTGTCACGAAGCCTGAACTAAAAAACTTGGCCATGATTAGATTTGAGATATTAAAAGATAAATAGAGTGGGAATGTGCACAGGTTTACTGTGAGGTGCACAAAATGTACGAATTTACTGTTCTGATTTAAATTCTGCCCATGTTAGGTGTGTACAATTTATGTAGTTACACAAAGCACAAAAATAAAATAAAATAAAATAAAAGAGAAAATGATCGATGATTTTGTGTTAACGACCAATTTACTCAAAGAATACACGCATGACACTTCATAGAGACTTCTTTCAAATCCTTGCTTATGTCGGTGGACACAAATGGGGGGATAGTAATATTGATTACTTCCCGAAAAATGTTTCGTGAGACTACTATTCGTCACGTGGTTCAACAGTCTTAACGTAAATACATTGTTTTCAACTTAATGCTACAACATATTTCTAGACGCTTGACGTCAAAAAATTTAAATGAATGTTTCCATTGTCAAATTTGAGCGCTGTCGTTTTAACTAATTCATCTACATTTGGATAAAATATTTTGGAATACGTATAATTTTGTCACTGGTCCGATTTTTATTTGAATAATGAGACATTTTTTCAATTTCTCTCGCCAGTAAAATAATATTTCAAAAATGTTTTCGGCTCAATTATTTATAGATCTAAATGCTAGGATTTCCATAAGGAGTAGCGGAACAATTCAATCACTAAATGCTAAGCAAAGCTTTTAACTTCTAATTTTATTCTTCTCCAATGTCTCTCATCACAAAAAAAAACAAAAAAAAACAACAACAACAACAACAAAAAGTACTCTTAACTCAACTCATAGATCTCCGAAGTTATATTGTCTCAGCTCAAGGTGTAAGTGCTGTCGTTTCAACTAATTCATCTACATTCGGATAAAAGTGGGTCTAGATTTAGAAACGCATTAACAATTTTTCTTCTCCAATTTCTCTCATCACAAAAAAAAATGAAAACAAAAGGTGCTCTCGGCTCAACTCATAGATATCCGAAGTTATCTTGTCTCAACTCAAGGTTTAAGTACTGTCGTTCTAACTAATTCATCTTCATTCAGATAAAAGCGGGTCTAGATTTTGAAACGCGTGACAAATTATTCGTCTCCAATTTCTCTCATCACAAAAAAAGCAGAAGGTACTCTCGGCTTGACTCATAGATCTCCGCAGTACTCATGTCTCAACTCAAAAAAGTACTAGAATTGTAAGTGCTGTCGGCTCAACTTATTTATTTACATGCCGATAATATCGGGTAAAGACCATGAATAGCGTGAAATTTCATCACTGAACGGAACTAATTTCATTTGAAAAACTTGGACTATTCTCTAATTTCTATCACCATTAGTGAAGTAAATATGGACATATTTTCCACTCAATTTATAGATTTGAATGCTCGTGTGTTTCTATGAAGAGTCGCAAGCAATTCAATCACTATATGCACAGCATGGAGGACATGTATTGGACGAAAATAATCGGACGAAAATTCTTGAAACCCATGGCATAGCTCCTCTTTCGGATTAAAATAAACTCCTCCACTTGGTCTCATCACAAAAAAACTAAAGATACTCTCTGTTCCACTCATAAAACTAAGTTCTCTTGACTCATCTCAAAAGTCTACTGATTGTAAGTGCTATCAGCTCAACTCATTCATCTGCATACTGATAAAATCGGGTTTTGATAACGTATAGCGTATTCTTTAGTCATTGAACGTTAAAATTCCCATTTTTTGAGGAACATCTGACTTCCTCAAATTGTTCTTACAAGCAAAATAAAATTTAAAGAATTATTTCAGACTCAACTCATAAACCTGAATGCTAGTATCTTTCGATAAGGAGTAGCGAGAAATTTACTCACTGTGCGTATGTTCGTCTCCGATTCCTCTCGTCAAAGAAAAATTAAAAAACGGAAGGTCCTCACCATTGGCTTAATTCTTGGATCATCAACTAATAATTGATTTCGTCTCATTACCAAGTGCAGTCGTCTCAACTCATAAAACTACATGCTCACAATCGGGTTCAGAATGTAAACAGAGTAAAGGCCCGTTGCTGAACAGTCCAGTTTTTACTTCAGAAGCCTTGTGAATTCTTTTCCCATTTTGCTCATTTGCAAAATGAAAATTAGGAAGTACATTCGACTTGACTAATTAATCTGAATTTTAAAGTGTTTTAATTATGAATATTACACACTTTTGTCACTAGTTGCTGCAGTTTCTGTCGAATGCGTTTACATTCTCCTCTTGTGTCTCTTGAATAAAACAAAAAATTAATAAATGATAACATACGAAAAAACGCATTATGTTTACTTCCGTCTTCACTCACATTAAAAATTGTTTTCGAAAAACATAATTCGAAGTAGTTGTCAGACCTAACGGAATATCCTGGTAGGCTCCAGATTGAAAATTAACAATTCCAGGCAAATTATCCTCCGTGAGAAGTAAGCATGAGGATTCAACCTGTACCAAACTTGGAAACGCCCAAACGTTAGGAACAAAGATCTATATAATTTTCAGATGTTCCCTCCGAATATTTGGTCTATTCGACAAATTGGCGGAGGGACCACTACTATTCACTCAAGGTTTCCGAAGTGAAAGAGGTGCTTGAAATGAAAAAAAAATTGATTGTAGGTGAGGGGGGAAAACTAGGGAATAAAAAGAACCCAAATGGGCACGACAAGATAGAGACGAAGAAGTTAATTTAAGGTTGCTTCTACTTAAGACAAAGACGAATTTGAAATAAATAGAAAATATAAGAAACAAGAGGAGGAAAGGAACAATATTATTAACACCCAAAAATTGTACGCAAAAATGTACTTAAATCGCAAATCCCCATCACGTGCAAGAACTCTATTGTTGCTCTCCACCATAAACCATTCAACATTCACACGCTTCCTAACCAGCCATTCAAACAATCACACGCACACGAACCCCCTACCACACAATCACACGCTCGCACACACCCTCGCACACTTACTCGCACAACTCACAACTAAATCTAAGAGAACCCTAACCCAAAGAGAAAATAAGAGCCCGCGTTGAATGGGGAAAGTTCGTGATCGCCTGGTCTTCCCGCGTTTGTTTTCAGCCAATCAGACTCCCGACGACCAATTTTGGATTCCTCATGGAAAATAACAAGAGGAATCAAAACCAAACATTTTCCCCCGAATTCAGCCGATTTTTCGAGAAGAAGATGTCCATGACTGACTTCTCGGGGATTCGGCGTTTCTATTGATGTATGATACATTCAACTTTTTCCTAAAAACAGCAAAAATCAAGATCTTTGGTGTTTATAGGAGAAAGTGGAATGTGTGATACATCAATAGAAACGCCGAATCCCCGAGAAGTCAGTCATGGACATCTTTTTCTCGAAAAATCGGCTGAATTCGGGGGAAAGTGTATGGTTTTGATTCCCCATGTTATTTTCCATAAGGAATCCGAAATTGGTAGTCGGGGGTCTGATTGGCTGAAAAACAAACGCGGGAAGACCAGGCGATCACGAACTTTCCCCATTCAATGCGGGCTCTTATTTTCTCTTTGCCTAACCCTAAGCTTAACCTAAACCTAAGCCTAACCTAAACTAAACCCACCCACCCACTCCCATTCTATTTCCCATGACCTCAAGCCCGGCCCGAAATAATGGAGCTCTTGCGTGTGTCAAGAATTTGCGATTGAAGAACTGATTCCTATGTAAAATTTCGCGAGAAGCACGATGATGCTACTGGTTTCCTCTTAAACAAACTCTGAAACTCAGTAAAAGCTCTTAAAGTTGAGGCCGTAAAGAAGGGGATATCCCACGCTATGCTGAGAGTCTACATCTATACCTAGTGAAACTCTCCATGCAAAGATAAGAGCAAATACATTAACAGGGTTGCTGTGTTCTCAGTTTTCGAGTCCCCACACAAAGTTGCAACCCTGCTAATGTATTTGCTCCCTATCTTTTATGGAGAGGTTGATTAGGTATAGAGGTGGACTCTCAGCGTAGCGTGGGTTGTTATCCCCCTCTTTACGGCCTGAACTCTAAGAGCTTTTACTGAGTTTTGGAGTTTCTTTTGGAGAAAACCAGTGGTATCATCGTCTTTCACACAAAATTTTATGTACGTAGGATAATGTACTTAAATCGCAAATCTCCTACATATGCAAAGGCTCAATTACAGCCCGCCCTCCTGTGGGCAAACAAGTTGGACATAGTGATAATTCGGACATTTTCTGGCGAACCGCGCATTGCAACTTCGGATCCCAAAAGCTCACCGGGATATTGTTCCCATTGTGTCTACAAAGAGCCTTTACCTATCGATCGGACCTTTGCCATCGTGGCCTACTGGTAGACAAAAATTGCCCACCAATTTTCTTTATCGTTTGTGAATTTTTCCTTCATTTCAACGGATTAGGATTCAGCTTGCAATCCTGGTGAAAAATGTAAATAATTGTAGGTAAGTATAATAGAAAGTTATCATATCACAAAACGCGCTGAAGGAATTCGCAAATTTTGTGATACAATAACTTACCATTAAACCTACCGACAACTATTTACATGTTTCATCAGAATTGCAAGCTGAATCCTAATCCTTTTAAATAAAGGAAAAAATTACAAAGGATAAAATAATTGGTTGGCAATATAAGTCTACCAGTAGGCCACGATGACAAAGGTCCGGCCGCTAGGTAAAGACTCAGTGTGGACACAATGGGAACAGAATCTCGATGAGCTATTGGGATCCGTAGTTGCAATTCTCAGTTCGCCCGAATATGTCCGATTTTTTTACGTCCAACTTAATTTGCCCAGACTATTCCCTACCCAGAGTTAACTAAAACTAAATCCTGTAAAAGAAAAAACTGAGCCCACCCGTGCCCACCCCTTATCCCTCCTAACCTCCCCCCTCATCCCACCCTACGCCCCACACCAACCAAACCCCCCAGCCCCCTGCTTTGCCCACCCTAACTTACCCTAAGCTAACCATCCCCCGTCAAGTCAGTCGGCCACGGGGGAAAAAAATTCGGATCCAAAACACAAGGTGGGGGTAAGATAGCATTACGTTACCTCTCTAACGCTCCGTAACTGCCTTAACGGCAGTTACGAAACGCAGGAGTGCTAACGTAACACCTCTACCTACCCTTGCGTCGCGAACCCGAACTCGTTTTTCCCGTGGCGGATAACCCGTGGCACATTAACCACCCTCGAGTAAAAATGATGGCACGGCTTTTACAAGCATTGAAAGCTAACCCAAGGTCATCGACCGAGGGTTGCTGCAGGTGCAGGACCGCCGTCCACGGTAGGGTTGTTGGCGGTCTGGCGGGTCCGCAGACGTCTCCTTCTAGCGCGTGCCACGCGGTCCGACCGGGGTTGGGGAGACGACCCGCATGACGTTCCTTCGAGCACTCCATCCTAGCTAGATCGGTAGAATGCAGTGGCGTGGCGTGTTTTGCGATATAACGATTGTTATGCCATTTAAACCAATGGAAAAGGATCGATAAACAGGATGTTCGCAGCGAACACCCTGATAATCGATTCTTTACCATAGGTTTTAATGGCAGAACAATCGATACATCGCAATTCACGCCCACTGAAAAAAAAAGTTCGGTAAATATGGAACCACGATTTTGCTCGGTACACACAACCGAATTATTCGGTCTGTGCAACCGAATTGCTCGGTTCGTGCAACCGAATTGCTCGGTTCGTGCGACCGAACTGTAATAAAATGTTACAGTTCGGTTCAGTGGACCGAACAGTTCGGCTGAGCAGACCGAATAATTCGGTCGTGTGTACCGAACAAAATCGTGGTTCCATATTTACCGAACTTTTTTTTTCAGTGCACGCCACTGCTAGAATGCCGTCTGACGGAGTGGTCGAAGGACGTCCGTCCTCCCAACCGGCGAACGGACCGCATGGCCCGCACTTTAACCGGAACAGACGGTGACTGGTCGTAGTTGCACCCCCACGGCACAGAAATGCAAGTAGCTGTTGCAGCGGAACTTCCGGGGCCCCCATAAAGGTACGGCACTTGAGACGCGCAATTTGGCGACCTTTCGATCATGAAAGGAATCTTTTGATAGATGGTTACACCATCTTTGGTCGCCAACTTACGCAGACACTGGTAAAAAAAAACCTCTTGGTTCAAGAGTGCAATTTCTTGTCGCCGGATTTAAGAGTCTGGACTCTTGTTTCAAGCGGATTTTGAATTGAATCAATGCAAAATCCGCTTGAAACAAGAGTTCAAGACTCTTAAATCCGGCGACAAGAAACTGCACTCTTGAACCAAGAGGTTTTTTTTACCAGTGTAAGACTTGCGCGCCTTAAGTGCCGTACCCAAAGGTGGTTCTGAGTGATCTTTGGACAAGATTTGCCACAAGGTTGCGCTGCTGATCTCGTCCCCAGATCACTTAGAATCACCTTGTTCATCTGACAATTTTTATGTCAGCTGATGAATTTATAAATTTTGATACGAAAAAGGTTCATACAATTCAATTTGAGACAATGCATTGACTAGTTGATATTGATTTATGGTACATTTTAACTTTATATATTCAAGGAAAACAACCTTGAACTTCACCTCCGCCCTTTTTCATTGGCACCCATCAATTAAAATCTATACGGGAGTCTATGATACGATTGGAAAATAAAAGGGAAAACGAAAGATAGGGGAGAAAGGTCTACCGAGAAGGAAATGGTAGTAACGCATGAAGTAAGTACACGGTTAAAATGGGAGAGTTTGGTCAGAGTAAGTTGTTATATTCGTTCGTTGTTTAATTGTTCTATCCTGGTATAAACCGAGTCTTATCGGAGCGTTCATTTCTATTTAATTCTAAGGCTGTGTATGTCACTCGGTGACCTCACGAGTGTTAAGCGAAACTCACGCATTAAAGAAAAACAACACATCCCGTAAGTGTCGATAAATTCCCTTGGGAAACTCTTACAGCATTTGAGCATTCGATTTGATTTTAATGTAAAACCTGCACAATTATTTAAAAATCTTCGACTAATTCCCTTGGGAAACCCTTACAGCTTTTGAGCATTCGATTTGATTTTAATGTAAAAACTGCTTAATTATTTAAAAATCTGCAAGTGAGATACAACACAGAGTGTGGATTTAACTTCAACTTTTACACTTACTATATTACGCAAGGGCTTGAAATCGTTTGACGAGAGAGAGAAAAGAAAAGAAATTATTCAACTTCATTCAGGCAAAATGCTTTGTGCACCGAGAGAACAGTTGCCAACGTAGACCTCGAATTTTGGCAAGTAGAGCATACGGAAAAATTTAACTACTTTCTCAGTGTAATAATTCATTGCGAAACACGATGAAAAACTTTAAATTAATAAAATGAATAGTCCTAAAATACTGAAAATTTGCTTAATACCAGAAGATTTGGTGATAAATATTATGAAAATCTGAAATTGTCGCCCCCCCCCCCAACCTCCCAGAGAGAATACTACTAAACCTGATTAATGAATTTTTGAAGCATTTAGAACTCTGTATGAATTGATTGGTGATATCTCTGCTTGACCGTTTCATTGGTAATTGTCATGCTTTCGCAAATCTTATTTCAGAACACAAATAATGTGTTGAGTAAATTTTTAATCTGAAAACTGCTTTGTCTTCAAAGTAAAATCGTCAAAAGGAGACTATGAACTTGATTACTTTTAATTCACGAGAGGGACAAATAGTTGATGAAATCTTCAACTGAAAAGTTAGGTACCATTTCTTTATTTCTGCCAACAATAGTTTTACGATACGTCACTTAATTCAAATCTATTTCCGATCACACCAGAGATAAGCTAAAGAAACTTATTGGACGACTTGATATAGTGTCTTTAATACACACGACGTACCGTTGTTAACTAATTTTATTGTACCTACAGGGGATCCAACATGGGAGGAAAACAAATTTTTGAGTGTTGAAGTTTTGTACACTAAAGTCTCTTTATCCTCCTAGAATAGAATATGACACTGTAGGTGCGATTCAACAAAACTGCTGAATTCAATGATGTTCGTAAAGATTCAAACTTCGTTGAGAACGCAAAGTTCAACTTCAATAGCCAATAAAGCAGAGTTATTTTTTCTTTCTCATCCATAAAAACGCGTATCTGAAAACGGAAACTAATGGAACGCAAGTTGTTTGAAACGGAAATAGTGAATTTCTTTAGCACAATGTGGTCCAACTGTTTAGAACAGAAAAAAAATGCATAATCTTCCTTTGCAGGTGTAAATAAGGTAAAAATTAAAAGCGATAAACAGATGGATGGGAAAATATGACTGAAAATAATGAAAGATAGAACTCATTCTTTCTTTTTCTTTTCACGCAAATGCGGTTGTTGAAAATTCTGCAGTATTGCTTGTGGGGCAAGGAGAAACAACGATCAATTTCATCAGTGACATAAAATGATGAAAAATCTTTAAATAATAATCATTGATAGAAATTATCCATGGACTGTAAGCTAGGCACTTAATTTTACAAATGCTGAAATCACACGCTGAATACAGGGAAGCTGAATGTGGGTGTCATCGGTCCGTTGTTGAGTGGTGTCCTGAATTTTGCGCGTAACGCGAAAAATTAAAAATTCAGCAACCGATGAGGATCGGTTATCAGTTAGTCTGCACTATTCGAATCAAGTTGATGCAATTTTGGAAAAAAAAACACTCAATGCAGCTGTTGAGCAATGACTGACGAACCCAATGCTCAGCTCCCAAATTCAGAGTGGGATTCCGGCTTAACATAAGTGAACACGATGTGTCCTGTTTGTTTTTCTTTTTTTTCTTCTTATTCTTTTTTTCTGTTTTTTCTTTCTTTCTGTTTTTTCTTTCTTTCTGTTTTTTCTTTCTTTCTGTTTTTTCTTTCTTTCTGTTTTTTATTTTTTTCTGTTTTTTCTTTCTTTCTGTTCTTTCTTTCTTTCTTTCTTTCTGTTTTTTCTTTCTTTCTGTTTTTTCTTTCTTTCTGTTTTTTCTTTCTTTCTGTTTTTTCTTTCTTTCTGTTTTTCTTTCTATCTGTTTTTTCTTTCTTTCTGTTTTTTCTTTCTTTCTTTCTTCAACTACAGTACAATTTCACAAAATAAAGCTTGCGTATCGTAAGTTGGCTCGGAAAGCCATTTGATAGATAAGCAATTGCCGCCGCGGCTTTAGAAAATGACTTCCGTGCAAATATACGGTGCGCAAGCTTTTTACAAATTTGTTTATTTCATTAAGCCCTAAAACCTTATATTGGGAAAAAATACTCTGCCATTACATCCCAAAGTCTTCGCCGTTGGAAGCTTTGATTTATGAGTCGTAACAATGTTTCCTGTCCGAATTTTGATCAAAATGTATTCATTCCTTCGTATCGTTGATCTTCTTATTCTCCTTCCTAGTTGGTAATAAACATTTCTGACAAATTCTGAAATAAACTTGTTCGATGATTTTTTCCTTGTCTTGACCAAGAAAAGCCACAGTCTCGGCTACGTATCACAATATCTGTATCGCAGTGAATTTGTCCGGTTTGACGGTATCATCGTTCAGCAATTATTACTCATTGCTTCGCAAGAATTTGAGTACCAACAGACATGAGACTTCCGACCAAGCAAACGTTCTTCACTCCAGCTTTCAGAACGGATTTCAAGATATGTCGATTGTAGAAACAGAATAGAGTGCGATCAACGGGTTGGTGGCTCTGAGAGAGACGGATGTACATGTGGATGTATTGGGCCGATGGCGCTGGACTCTCTTGCACGATAAAGCAAGGCATGAAGGCAGGCGTATGCTGGTAAAATATCTGGATGATGTGAAAAATTCAAATTCTCAAACGGCAACCGAGTTAACTGTGCAACAAGGAGCTTGCATAAAGGCAATGAACATTTTTTCATTATATTGATTTGATTGCGTAGAGTATTGACGCATTAGAGCAGAGTAAAGTTTCTTGAGATTTCTCGTCGACTGCCTGAGAATTTTGCTTCTCTACGCAACAGATTGACCGAATCATTTTTCCTCGTGGTATGCGGGCCTTCATCTTCGATTTTTTTTTTTTTTNTTTTTTTTTTTTTTTTTTTTTTTTTTTTTTTTTTTTTTTGAGACGCCTCACAATTATGATCAATGGCATATCAAATCACGGGTGGGGAGGAACTTAGCGTTCTAAATTCTCCAGCAGAAGACATACTTATGTGATTGTATATACTATGTATTATGTCCGTAGACATCATGGGGATTTTGGCACATCCATTCTTCAAGCTTTTGAAATTTTCAGGGATTAAGGCCGAGTAGAATCTGTTTCTGCAGATTTACTCGTCAGTTCCGTGAAAGTTCGACGCCACTTGACGGTCAGACACACTGACCACTGGGCCAAAAAAAAAAAATAAATAAATAAATAAATAAATAAAATAAAATAATTCAGGGATTAAGGCCGAGTAAAATCTGTTTCTGCAGATTTACTCGTCAGTTCCATGAAAATTTGACACCACTGGGCAAAAAAAAATAAATAAAAAATAAAATAATTCAGGGATTAAGGCCGAGTAGAATCTGTTTCTGCAGATTTACACGTCAGTTCCGTGAAAATTTGATACCACTGGGCAAAAAAAAAAAAAAAAATAATTCACGGATTAAGGCCGAGTAGAATCTGTTTCTGCAGATTTACTCGTCAGTTCCGTGAAAATTTGACGCCACTTGACGGTCAGACATGCTGACCACTTGGCAAAAAACAATAAATAAAGTGAAAAAAGAAAGGATGTCGTTAAATTGTTCATGTCTTCGCTGGAGAACCCCACATAGTGAATTTGACATGGTTGATCATGGTTTGCGGCGCCTGCAATATTGCAGATATACTTCACGCGTATCTACTCCGGGAGGTAACTTGCGCGCTCATGCGTGTAAAGTGCAGCGCCCGAGACAGGATGCGCATTTGCGTGGACTTTAATCAACTGCAGGCGTTTATGTTCTTGCATGTGGAAATTCTGCGATACCTTGCATTGATTCATCATAAATCTGCAAAATGACTTAAGCTGCATATTACTTGGGCGTAATTCGACACAACTCCGTCTGAAGATCTGTACTTTTTGTGGCGGCTTGAAAACAATGAGCGATATACGTCTTCTGGAGTTACAATACCAGCTTGCCGGAGAATGTTTTGGAGTTGGTTCCTCCAGGTAGGCATCGGAGAGGGAGTTCAGGTAAGAGGTACATAGATGGCATCTGAAGAGAGATGGATAAATGCCAGCTTCCGGAAGATCTCTTCCATGATGCAAATATTTGTCGAGAATGGCAATGATGTGGTTCACTTTCAGCTTAATGTTGAAACTGTTAGCACTGTGAAACCAAAAGAAATTGTTTTCATCTGATGATAAGATAGTGTGAAGCACTCGGCCGAAACTGTTGCAGCATTGAGAGAACCATTCTACTGGAAAATATTGATGATATGGTCGATGTTGAAAATTCAATCGATACTGTTAGCAAAAAGGAGAAAAAGGTTGATCTGAAATGCTGACGATGTGGTGTATCTTGATTACCGGATTTAATCTCGATTGTTTCCAAATAATTCATCAAAAATTACAAGGACATGAAAAGAAAAAAGGCTTCTGCTGTTAAAATCCGAAGAGTTAACGGATAAGCTGAAGAAGCCAAAACACGATCATGTTCGTGAGTCAGCAGGGATGAACGAAAACAAAACTGCATTCCGCATAAATTATATGGTGGATAATGCATTTTGCTGGAGGAAACTGGTTGGAACGAACCACCCGTTTCAGGGTTCGTAGCAGAGGTTCGGTTTCAGCCGATGATGCATGATGATCCAAGTGTGTCACTGAAGTAGGACTTTGACAGTTTCATCAAGTAAGATCTGCGTCAGGTCAAAACAATGCTTGATATATGCTGGACATAAACTAGTTCGGCTTCACGTCGGCTGGGTTTGTTGATATCGAATCCAGCGACTCAATACAAAGTCAAGTCCAAACCGGCAAAAAATGGAATTTGCAATGGCAGAGCAATAAAAAGGCCAACAGGCAGGGCAACAGGCAGTCACATAAAAATGACGCTAAGATATAAGTTTGAAAGATCAGTGCAAAGATCAACGAGGTTATTCAGCTTGAAATCGAACTACATTGATGATAAAAAAAAACCCACTTCTACCNCCGGACTACGTGTAACGCAGAGAGAGCTTTCCTGGTTCGAAGCTGTTTTGGAAAATTTTAATTTAAAAAATGCGAGTCATGAGTCATCCTTCGAGCAAGTTAATACAAAAATTGAGATGGCTGCTCTAATAACCTCGTTGATAGAAGTATAGGATAAAGTATATCGCGATCAGATACTATCATTAATGATGATCAAAGAGAAGGCCAGAAAAGGCAGCTAGAATATTGTCATTTGTGGCACATTAAAAACAAACCTTGTGAGGTTTGGAGAGAATACTTTACAAACAAAGACTTTACTTCTTTAAATGAAGTGAATTTGGCACTTCCTCGGTAAAAAGGCGTAAGAGGCTTCTGATTCTGCTAAGAATGGCAACGTGGGTATTTAATTACACGCAACCAATCTGAAAGCTTTCGTATGAATTCCCGCGAATTTTTGTTTACTATTGTCTGGCAACAAGTCGGCAGTGAATGAATTGCATTTTCAGTGAATGTAATGGAAAATTGCACAATATTAGCAGCGCAGCGCAAACCGTAAACGTCCTTTTATACCGAAGAAGTCCTCGATGTGATAATGAGTGCTGCGGGGTTCGTTTTTACGGTTTAAAAGAAATATATTCTCATGTTAATAAAATTAAAATTTCTTTCAATTTCCTTTGAAAGAGACTGAGATTCAAAATAATCATGGATACATTAAAAAGATAAAGTGAATTAATACGTTTTCTATTATAAGTGTTATATGGCTATTAATTTGCAGCATAGCGGCCGGGGTGCATGGCCCCCTGAAAATGAATATTTTCCGACTAGGAGGCAACATTTTGGAAACGGAAATTAGAATTTTTCTATTTCAAATTGTTATTCTTAGTTTTTGATTTCAAAACGACCAGATCTATGAAAAAGGAACTTATCGTTGGAGGGGAAACTTGTCCTTTACTTCTTGCAAAAATTTAAACCACGTGCTCAGCTCATATGTCACGTGTCAAGCGCATCAATGTTTGAGCTTTACTGTCAAACTTGCACCAAAATTCAGTGTTACCATTTGAGTAAAATTTGAATATTTGGAAAATAAGGTTCTTCTTCGCAGATCCGGCAACTGACGAATTGAAAGAATTTACACTTTAATACGTTTCACGCGTATTGATTTTCTTTAAAAATTAAAAAATAAATAAATAATAAATAATGATACAGTATGAGAGTAATAATTCGTTCTCTTTACAGTCCATGGGAATTGTGATCGTTAGCATGAAATGANTTTTTTTTTTTTTTTGGGGGGGGGGGGGGTCATGCACGTGACGTTACCGGACTACGTGTAACGCAGAGAGAGCTTCCCTGGTTCGGAGCTGTTTTGGAAAATTTTAATTTAAAAAATGCGAGTCATGAGTCATCCTTCGAGCAAGTTAATACAAAAATTGAGATGGCTGCTCTAATAACCTCGTTGATAGAAGTATAGGATAAAATATATCGCGATCAGATACTATCATTAATGATGATCAAAGAGAAGGCCAGAAAAGGCAGCTAGAATATTGTCATTTGTGGCACATTAAAGACAAACCTTGCGAGGTTTGGAGAGAATACTTTCAAAAGAAGTGAATTTTGCACTTCCTCGGTAAAAAGGCGTAAGAGGCTTCTGAAATGGGCTGCTAAGAATGGCAACGTGGGTATTTAATTACCCGCAACCATTCTGAATGAATTCCATTTTCAGTGAATGCAATGGAAAATTGCACAATCTTAGCAGCACTGCGCAAACCGTAAACGTCCTTTTACCGAAGAAGTCCTCGATGTGATAATGAGCGCTGCGGGGTTCGTTTTTACGGTTTAAAAGAAATGTATTCTCATGTTAATAAAATTAAAATTTCTTTCAATTTCCTTTGAAAGAGACTGAGATTCAAAATAATCATGGATACATTAAAAAGATAAAGTGAATTAATACGTTTTCTATCATGAGTGTTATATGGCTATTAATTTGCAGCATAGCAGCCAGGGTGCATGGCCCTCTGAAAATGAATCTTTTCCGACTAGGAGGCAAAATGTTGGAAACGGAAATTGGAATTTTTCAATTTCAAATTGTTATTCTTAGTTTTTGATTTCAAAACGACCAGATCTATGAAAAAGGAACTTATCGTTGGAGGGGAAACTTGTCCTTTACTTCTTGCAAAAATTTAAACCACGTGCTCAGCTCATATGTCACGTGTCAAGCGCATCAATGTTTGAGCTTTACTGTCAAACTTGCGCCAAAATTCAGTGTTACCATTTGAGTAAAATTTGAATATTTGGAAAATAAGGTTCTTCTTCGCAGATCCGGCAACTGACGAATTAAAAGAATTTACACTTTAATATGTTATTAATTTTCTTTAAAAATTAAAAAATAAATAAATAATAAATAATGATTCAGTATGAGAGTAATAATTCGTTCTCTTTACAGTCCATGGGAATTGTGATCGTTAGCATGAAATGAAACATCATTCATCGTAAAATACACTGCGGGGCCCAACAACCAGTCTCGGTTTCTTCGATTAAAAACTATTGGGATATTTTGTATTACTTTTTTTTGCGACTTAAAAACTTTGGATCACTTTTTGCAATTTGGAACTGCTTAAAAGCAAATGCAATTTTGCTTCGATTCACAACTTCTAAGTTCACAATAACTTATGAGAAACAGGTCAAAACGTGACATTAAAAGTGCAAGTATCTCATTTAATTCATTAGTTTAAATGTAATAATAGAAACTATTAGAAACTCCCAGGTCACACACTACCATTGCAGTATGAAAGAAGTTGTGTAATCTCGCAATAGCAATGCAATGCAGGCAATTTTTAATGGCAAATCGCAATTAGTTCATTTAATGACCTTCATCCTTATGACATTTACCTACTAATTGCTCTCACCACCGGTTTCGTCTCTGCCCGCACGCAGTGCGGCGATTTCGGCCCGGCAATGAGAACAATACTGCCGTGTTAAGGAAAAAAGTCGTACGAGCCTTTAGATGTGGCCACTTGGCCACATTTCCTTCGATAAGAGTAAAAGTTTACTCGGGAAAATTCTGAATATTCTTTTTTTAACAAATTTTTCAAAGAAATGTGTCCGCAATTTATCCTAAAATATCTGAAAATTTCAAGGAGAACTGTGCAGACCTTTCCTCACAATTACATGTTCTATTCGATGAAATTAGTTAACTCTCAAATGTTGATACGGCGTTTTTTTCTTGGCACGGCAGAATCACTTCGAACGCGTATGGGACATTTAATCCTTATGATATCTACTTACTATGGGGTCGTTCATAAATTACGTGAAGTTCTAGGGGGGAAGGGGGAGGTCGAGGAATGCGTTACGCGATTTTTTTAAACATATTAAAGAATTGGGACTTACGTCGTACAAAAGCTTTACAAAAGGGGATGGGAAGGGAGGGAGGTCCGAAATTCCGAAAAAAAGCGTCACGTAATTTATGGTCTAATTAAGGTGAATCCAGGCTTGGAACTTCGCGATTTGGCCAGCACGTCGCGCTGCTCAGAATAGCCGAATATATTTGCCAAAATAATAAACACCGCAATACTTATTCAAGATTGGGGATCCAGGGGATATAGCAACATACTTGAGGAATACTCAGCAAAAAAATCTTCCCAAAATTCCCAAAAATAAAATCGTAACTACGGCGAAAAGTAGTTCCCATTACGGCAATGGGAGAGAGAGAGAGACAGAACATGAGGGATTCGGTTGCGCGCTCGGCCGCAGCGGCTGAGCTGAAAATTTCAGCCGTACTTCCTCTGCGCTTGTAATTCTGATTGCCAATATTTTTAGCTCAAAAAATCAAGCAAAAAATAATCTATATCTTGTAGATCTGCTTTTTGTAATTTGAACAATATTACTTCAGTAATCGTTGAAGGAAAGTGAAATTCTCAGTGGTGACTGGTGGCGCTATTTCTTATCTTGAATTATCCCTAATCGAACCCTGGATTCACCTTAATGGATCCCTAATTGCTCTGACAGCCTGTTTCGTCTCTGCCCGCACACAGTGCGGCGATTTCGGCCCAGCAATGAGAGCAATATAAACCTTATTATAAAGTGTTTGAATCTTTTAAAAAGCGACATATTGTTGATGACTTTTATGATCGTTCGCAGCCAAAATCTATGGGAGATGGAGCTCTTCTGAATGCATGGATTCAACTGCGTCGAAAGCAGTGCACGATAATGGCCCACAATAAAACCTTAAATAAAGTTCCGCCGACAGCCCCTGGCGGTTAGGCAACCTAATAAGTACCAGTGGCTGCACAATGTGCGATGTGCGGAGGGTTGACAACGTTTTGTCTAATTCTAATGATTATGGTGTTTCATTTTTAATTTGGTCCTCCTACCATTCGAAATATTTCAACAACCGTAAATGCGTGTACAGACATATCCTCACACTAAACTGAGAGGAAAAACTGGCGAGGAAAACGAAGAATCTATCGATAATGAGTCATTGTTGGTCCTGATAGACTGGCATAACATTCTGAACATATTGTAAATTAATATGCACATTTGAGTCCGTTCCTGATAGAATAATGAATATTTAAATTGTGATCTTGCAAAATGAGTTTTCAAAATAGTGAGTCAATTATGAGAATAATTTAATTTGAAAGCGAAGCTACTCACGAGTGAATCTAAACGAACATCTGTATGAGCTTTCATTGAATGACGGTGGAAGGCCGGGATTGTAAACTGCTCTTCGGAACTATATTTAGGCTTGAAACCTAGTAAATTTTGTTCAGACTTGAGGTGGATGATTTCACGAGGACCGCGAATTAAGATCGTATCAAGCGAAGCCTTAAAACTTCGGCATAATAAGACTCAAATTCATCTTGGTTGGTACCCAAATTATATGTGTGGCGGTTTTTTTGAAGACAGTCAGCAGGATAGCAGTATTATTCAAATGCAGATTTAAAGCTCCAAAAATTGCTTATTCTCAACCCTAAACATTGAAATGTAACGCGCGCACGATGCAAAGAAGCAACCGCATAGAAACTTACATGTCAACGTTCGTGTGTATGACCTTAAAACTTCCTAACCTAATTGCTATCGAGAAAAAATGACTCTAGCAATAATTTGTATGGTCGGACCCAATCCTGGGACTTAAACAATGATTACGATCTATCCAATGGCACACCCTCCTAGAAAAAAGCGAGGGCTTAAAATGCGAAAAAATTGTGCCCCTGTCGGCGCACGATCGAAAAACATTGGTTTCTTTAAATATTGCGAAGAAATCGACTTAAATCGGAGAAATTGACTTATTTACTATAAAATGTTGACTGTGCTTAATAACTCGTCCTAAAAAGCATTATCCGACTTATAGGTATAGCCAGGGCAATCTACTAATGGTTTAATTCGTTAATTCATTACGACGATGAGAAAGTATGGTTACGTCGGGGTCCAGGAGACCACATTAAATGTTGAGATTTAGATGCTTGAAACGTTTTAAAATTTTGGTAGTGACTTTTGTGCGGGCATCTGATAGATATTATAGCACAAGTTTAATCTTTTCTTTTCTCTCTTGTTTTTTCTCACAATCAACAGAGAAAGACAGTCTCCCTCGACAGACCCAGAATTGTAAAGTACTTCAACATTTTCTTAAAAAAAGCATGTTTCCAAACAACATGAATGACATGATTACTGTTAGTGAAGCTATTTATGAAACTTTTCGATACATTCATTAAAAGTTAATGGTAAAAAAGCTCGAATATTTGAAAATAACTTGAAGATTTAGGGGGGAAGAAAACAATAAGATTCATAGTCTTTATTTCGCGACCATTTTTAATTACTTTGAAAAGGCTATTGCTCAATACGGTGCCGACACTATGATTTTGAATAAGTGTACGAACGAATGTAAACGGTGAAAAATAATCGACATGACGAGAGTTTCCCCAAGGGTTAGAAATAGAGAAGAAAAAGCATTTGGCTTAATACTGGCGAAAGGGTCATACTCTGAGTCGTTCATTTAGGGAGGCCCGTATAGTTTACAATGTGATTAAAACTTTTAATTGCATTGCGTTCAATGACAGTGACCATGCAATGTTTTTTTTTGCTTCAGTCTTCTCTGACATTAAATTGCATTTAGCAAACATGATTTTCAGGAAGGATAAGAAGCTAATTTTCGAACTATCTTAAAAAAAAAAAGTATACCTAAATTGGGACTTCATCTATTCTTGCAATCCTACAAGTACTGCGCACAGTAGTTTTTATCTCGAAAATCGGTGCCTGATTCAGTGATTCACAATAAAGGGTTAAACGGAGGTTCGCGAGGAGGTCGTTCGCGTAGCATCATAAAAATGGCAATTTTTAAGAAACTCAAGTAAAATTTATGAGCTTAAATTAGGATGGATTAATAATAGATGGATTCGACTACACCGGAAAAGACTCAACGTTTTGGGTGCTCGACCACTCGACTGCATTGCAGCGAGAATTACATTACGAATAAGTATAACCACACTCGGCTTGTAAATCGAAATTATGTTACTCTGACCAAACATGTATTTTCCTTAAGCCATACTCTGAGTTAAAAATATGAATTAATATGACTGAATCGATGGGACCGAAAACCATAATGTGGGGTAAAGGAAGCAATGTCCATTTTGCTGATGAACCCTTGACTGATCCATTTTTTTCAAGATGCCTCATTAGAGGCCTCCTCATGGTAAGAAGCCGTTAAACAGGCACGTGGCACGTAGATTTTTGTTGATATTGTTTTAGTTGCTCGATTTGCGGTAATTTTTTCATCATTCATATTTGTTGTTTGGTGGATCTTGTTTTGGGGGAGGAAGTCTTGAGCGGATATAATGGTGGGTGACCTTCTCAG
>NW_017547177.1:2387165-2476157 GCF_001854935.1 Bemisia tabaci | reverse complement strand
GGGGCAGCCCCCCCCTCCAGGACCCTCCTAGCAACGCCTGTCAGTAGGGTGCATCATGAGAATTTTTTCATTATTTTGTTTGAAATTTTTAGATAATTTAGATCTGATTGCGAAAAAAATTATTTGAAAAACGAGAGGAGAAATATTCACAGATTTCCCCGAAAATTCGTATTTAATCAAGGGAAATTTGATAACGTCTAAAGCGTCATTCGGCTTTCCTCTATTTCGCATGGCTGCATTCTGGTGAATCCTGATTCCAATCTTGAATCGGTATACGGTCAAATTCAGCCTCCTCATAAATTTTCAACGAGTCCAAAGGATAATAATGTTCGACTGCAGAGGCTGACTTTCATTAGGTATAGGAGCATCTCAAAACTCTGAAAGTAAGGCACACATATTCCGAGTTGTCCGGGGGAGTGTCGGCCTAGCTCGAGGTTCTAGGGATGATAATTGTTTTTCTGAGCCCCTCCCCCGGAAAATTTTGAAAATCCAGATTATGTAAGGTGTAATTTTAAGCTAATTTCCTCAACTATAAACACTGAATTCATTAATTGTAACGATACAAGAGAATTCTTCCAATTTTCCTGTAATCAATTAATATTATTAACTTTTTTTTTAAATATTTTGAATTCTTCTTCAGGAATGAAAACACTTAGAATGTGAGGATTTGCAGGAATCACATGAATGAAGGAAAAAGTATAGTTATATATTAATGTTATTATACCTAAGTTTTACAATTCTGGTAAAAAAGGGAAGGAGCACTCCCCCTCAACGCAAATGAATATGAAACTCTATACCATCTTCTTTTTAGACTCAAAAAATTTCTTTAAAGCGTGGAAACTTGCACCAGCGTCGTCGGCTGAACCGAAGCGTTGAAATTACTCTTAAAAAACACAGAGAAGCGCTTCCTGCCCCGATGAGGCCCTGGGTTTTCCCCAGCAGAACTGGGCCCATTTTCTCAAAACTTAATTTTCGCACTTGGGCGTTCTATTCGCTATCACGGCAGTAATCAATGTCAAACCACGAACGGCAATGGGAAATCCACCCTCACCCTCATGCTTCCATATCCTCAGAATTCAGGAAAACATGAAATGTATCAGCTCCATAAAATGGTACAACTCCCTGGGCAGGTGCTTTTAGCAAGCTTCAGGTTACTTTTGACCCAGCTTGGGCATCTAAGAGTTAAGAGTATATAATGAATGAATCCAATGCACAGGATTTCATAGATAGGTAATGAAATGAAACTTATGATAGGTAGATGAAGAAAACGGAAATATGAGAAATAAAATGGAGTTCATTTTGTTCAAAATAACTTGGTCATCCAGACACAACAAATACCTCTGTACAAAACATCAATTAACATTATAAATCATTGAATAAATGGTAAAAATAGTTTTCTAACGTTAGGTATTGAAGTCTCCATCGGGATAATTTTACAAAATGTCAAATATTGAAGGTTTCCCTGTTTTACATTGTTTGACTAATGTATCGCAGGAACAATTTTTTACATACCTACTTAATACTTAACATTTCATATAACAAAAAATAATAAATGCAAATTGACTAAGACTACTTTAACATATTATAAAAATTACATAAAAAAGAGGAAAAACAATGAGTAAGTTACCACTAACCAAAACAGATTGCAAACTCAAAGATAATAAGGATGGCAAACGTGCAATAATTTCTGTTGCAGCTCTCTTTCCTCATCATAAAAGGAATCTAATGGTCATTTGGAGTGTGCTAAGCAGAGGTAAACTAAGCTACCTACATCAAGTTGGAACAAAGACAGATAGATTGGAACATTTATTCCTTCCCAAGACTTAATTTTGAATGCGCATGAGGTTTTACACCAATTACACATTCAAAGTAAAATTTTGAATCTTGGACAGGACAGAATATATGACTAGTTAAGTTCAAAACTACCTTCTTTAAGCTCTTTTTATTCCAAGATATGGCATAGTGCTATTTTTGCTTGGTTTGATTAGTTTAAGTATTATTTTTTAAACCATTATCTATTATGGGCTGCTTTTAAAATAAAATTAGATTAAGATAGTAGTGAATTCTGAAAGGATTCATTAAAATTCATGATGACCTAAATTATGTTCATCAATTGGACGTATTTCTGCCAAACAGAACTAAGCGCCAATTTGAGTTCCTTTAGAGGAATTTAGAAAACTGGATACCGCATTCTGTCAAACGGAACTAAGTGCCATGGAAAAGCATTGCAAGTATAGGAACAAATGAGCCCGACACCCGGTTCCGCCGCCAATCCAAGCCCCCCTCTACCTTCCTACCCCGATGGCGCATAGTTCTGTTTGACAAAAATACATCCAATTAACTGTGTTTGAATTTCATATTATGCAAAGCAAATAATCAACTTTTGATCATACGTACATTAAAGATTAAAAAATAGGGAACGTCAATGAATAACTAAGGGGATAAAATTGAGAGTATAAAATACAGTGCCAAGAGTACCTGCAATTTCCTATACAAAATGAGAATCTCTCCTGGAGCTAAGGTGTATGAGACATAATTTTCAATTTCCTCCAAAGAATTGAGGAGATCTTGAAAATTTAACTGAATGTTATGATTTCCTATTTAGTTGCCTCTTCAAACTGATTGACATAAAATATAAAAAGGAAAGCAATCGTAATAATTTACATGAAAAATATTAAAACTAGACAATTTTTCAGACTACAGAAAATAAAATGTGTATTTGATAAATGGAAATTTTGCCTGAATATTATAGCCTGTTCATTTAAAATAATATTTAAAAATATTTGATTTAATTGAATTTTGGAACTAAGAAAGGCACAATCACAATAACAACAAAATATTTCATTTTAAAGGGAAATATTATTGGGAGCTCTTAGAGAAACATCAAACTTGGCAGGTACTTTTAGAACCTATGTTAAACCTGGGCCAACAAGAGAGAAACAATAACAAACAAAAAGTATTTTGAATGATGAGTAAACAAAACATAAAACTAAAGTAACAATCTTTACATACACTGATCTGCCGATTGAGAATTTGTTCAATGATCATATAAAATGAGAAGTAAAATATAAGAAGAAGGAGAAAAACTCTCCAAATATTCTCTTCAGAATCCACAAAAAATTTGAAATTTCAGGCCTTCACAGTTAAATGCATAAATGGTGGAATCCGAGACAGAATATACTTACTTACATCTCACAATAAGAGCATAAGTAATTTTTACATTACAAAAAAATACATTTTCTATGAAATTTAAAGCTTATCTTTAAGAATAAAATGGTTTAACAATTTCATCCAATGATGAGACGAATCATCATAATATAAATATTTCAATGGCTAAATGCGAATCTCAATTGAAGAGTTTGCTTGTGAAAGGGCATACTGTAAAATAGGTCTTTGTTATGAAAATCAATTATACAGCATCAGCACATCTTTGGAAATGAACTGTCATGTTTTTACGTTGATACAACGCTCCAATGCGAAATTTATGGCCAAAATGTACAAAGCCACTTTTCCAAAGCTTTAAATAAGTTACGTTCAAATCTCATATATTTTGAGGAAGTCCTTAACACTTTAATTGCAATATCTACCAATCTCTGATTACCTAAATTTTATTTTCGTTGAGTTGTTTCCTTAATTTTTTTTTCTTTGGAAGAAATAGGGAAAATTCTTAGAAAGTCTCAATAGAAAATGTTGGTTCTTTTTCTTTATATATATAAATATTAATAAAAAAAAAAAAAAAAAAAAAAAAAAAAAACATGGGCAGAGAACAACTTCAAAATCTGAGATACATTTTTTTACTTCAGTCATCAAATGTATCATGCGCAAAAGATGGCGCACTCAAGGTGGAATATTTTTTTCTTTAGCTGCAGAGGAAAGGCCCATACTAATGAGATAGTTAGGGAAAACGAACATAATCAAAAATAACTATGTAATTTCCTTTTCAAATTCATCACAGTAAATATAACCATAAGATCTGGATACCTACAGTAAAAATTAATGAGATTCTTTAAAGATGTCAGAATTTCAATTGGTATATAAACTAGAGAGAGCATGAAATTCTAGATTTCTTCCGACAAAAATGCTAAAATGCAAGCAAAAGACTTTTCTGTTACTCATTTACAAAAAAAAAGGAAGGAAAAAAATGACCTTAGAGTTCCTATTAAAAGACATGCCTTTTAGGAACTAGGCAACCCTGAGTCAGAAAATGACTGAGCATAAATTAAAAATTTGTTCCTAATGTTGTTTGTTACTCAATGACTTGCTACGTATTTTTAAATATGACACGACACATATCATTATTTTTCTGGTTGAGATAATAACATCGTCCAGGAACTTTGACAAATCGATATGTTGACTTTCGTAGCCTGTGCTTGCTCCCAGGGATTCTCTCAACTTTGAAGATATTATGCCTGCAAAACGACAAAACGTTTATCATTAATAATTAATAAGTGTGTGTGTGAGGGCATTGAGACATTTATTCTTCACCCAACAAAATAATAGTACAAAATAGTGTATTTCCTTCGGAAAATACACTAAAACGAAACATACATTCATCCAGACCTCATGTGGCCAAAAATCCGACAGGATTTTTTTCTTCGTAGAATACAGCAGTGTAATGAAAAAAGTGGACGATTCAAAGTAAAACTAAGACAGTCATTTGACAGTCATTGACAACAAGATGGAAGGCTTAGAATCATCAAAATGTTATATGATCAAATCCATAAATGAAAAGCTACTGCATGAGCAAAACAGCCGGATAACTTACATAAGAGAAAAATTAAATTGAAAACTGCTGGTTATCATAATGAAAATTGAATTGCTCAAATACTTTGTGATGAATTTCATAAGCTTCGGAATGAAAGGCTCTGTGCATGCATACATACACACATGCATGCATAAAAGTCACTTTTCCTGCGCCCCCGGGTGTAACACCTGATCGTCACCTATATCCCTGATTTTGCTGAGCATCTCCTACATCTCTTCCCAGGGGGAACCCAATCTGGTACCTTCTTAGGCAATCTGTCATCTGCCATTCGTTGAATATGACCATACCACACCAGCTGTTTGGTCATAATTTCATGCACGATGTTCTGCTCGGCATTCATTATCTCAAGCACTCTTTCGTTCCTTACATGATCCCTTCTCGAGATTCGGCTGATCTTTGCCAGAAATCCATTTCAGATTCCCTAAGAATTCTTTGGGTGCAATCTTTCATGAGCTATATTTCACTGCCGCTTCGCAGAATGCTTTTGATTATGGTGTTATGAATCAATATCTATTTTTCATTGGAAATACTTTGATCCTAAAGAATCTAATTTAACTTAGAAATAGCTTTCCTTCCCTGCAGGTTTCAATCTTGGTCCATCTTTCCATCCTGGGATATGCGAACTCCTAGATTAATTATTAGTAGAGCCAAATTCTCCATGATAAATCTATTTGAACTTCAACTTGATTCAAAACTTGTTAGCTCTGCATTAAACATGAAAATTGCCTACGGAATTTGTTAAACCTGATGATAACTTACCTAATTAATGAATCTAATTGTTTCAGCTGCATACAGAGAGCAACTTTGCTATAGAAGTCTATGTCAGAAACTAAATTCAGTTTGACTTCTGTTCCTACTTGAAATTCTATTTGACTCCTGACATAAGCAGAATCAACTTTCACGAGTCCTTGTAATGATACACCAGCACTGCAATACATGAAAACAGAATTAAAATGTTTAATTTTGACTCTGGTATGAGTGGAAGTGTACATCGTATCCAATAAACAATCTGGATTTTAAAATTTTTGGAGCGTTTAGAAAAACTGGGAAAAATTGAAATAAAGAGCTCCGTCTTAAGAAAAAATCTAAGAATTACAGAGTTTAGTTATTCAAAGCTCCAAAATCCAACAACCGTCAAATTTCAACTGTTTCAACATGACAACCATATTCTTTATGTCTAATTTGTTTCTATTAACTTTGATTTGACAAAATAGAGCTTCTTATAATGTTTTTCTGTTAATACTTATATTTGCTATCAATTGTTCTCAGTTTTTGTAGTTTCTACAAATATGCTTCGTTTGATACTGTTTCTGGGAGAAAATAAACAGTACACTCATAAACAAAGTTAAATTTTCAACTTCAGTTGAAAATTTGAGAATATCTCACATTCAGCCTTCATGGAACCTACCTCGTTAAAATTAACGAGCGAGATCTAAAAACTTGCATTGTAGGATTAGTTACAAAAAAGATTGGTAATAAGGAGTATCTAACTTGCAAAATCATTGGTTTTTTTAAAATATCACTTCTCAATGCGTGGAATTTCTAAATACCTAATCTATTTCTTTGATGCGATCCAGAGAATTTGAGAGGATCCAAAAAATTATAACCTGAAATTTCAAAATGAGAGGGCGCACACATGTTCGACACATTCATACTCTTGGCATCAAATCCTTCATATTTGACCAAAAATGTATTAGAAATCAATTTTTTTAAGTTACAATAGGAAATCTAGACTTATTTTTAGTTATTTTAAAAACAACATTTTACAAGAGCAAAACTTACTTTTTTTCTACTAGTGAGTGAGCATTTCGATTCCAAAGACTAAATTGAATCTGCCCAGAAAGATCAAATGAGATACCTCCCAGCAAGGTAATTTGGGCAACCGTACCAGTGCCCAGAGGAATGTAAAGAAGCGAATCTTGCAATAATCCTAAAGCCTGAAAAAAATTAATTAGAATTAGAATAAGGGCTAAAGGGAACCTAAAATATAAGATAAAACTGAAAACAGTCTACTAGCTGAACTCATAACTGGGAGAGAGGATATTTAACAATATTAAAAGAGTATACTTATGTATTTCATTTATTTAAAACCCAAAAATTTGTAACTTTTAGCTCCTATCATTGATCTGCCAGGAAAAGGAACATGACTTAATCTGGCTGTTTGCACTCTTTGAGAACAAATGGCTGTATTACTGATTAAGATTTGTTACTATGTTTTTCAAAATTTAACACATTTAATATTGAAATTTACCTTTGTTTACACAATTAAATACCTAAGGTATCTGCTGGAACTGACTAAAATTTTAAACCTGCTTCCCTCAAATCTTAATTTTTGTTTACGTCCCCTTTTTCCAGCTATGAATATAATAAAGGATCAGCAAGGTGATGACCTTATCAGAGAAACAAACCATATAAGAATTAAGTAAGTATTCAAAAGAGATATAATAAAACCAAACTGACTTGGATGTGCTTACATGAATCGCTTTTATAGCGCTCTCGAGCATTTTGCGCCGCCTGCTTGCCACGAAACTCGGTCTTTCCAAAATCTATCAGGGAGTTGACACTCCCTCATCTCATTTAACACCCCCTGTCGCCACCCTGTCACTGAGCGTCTCCTTTGTCTCCTCCCAGGAGGAACCCAATCAAGCATCTTCTTTGGCAGCCTCTCTTCCGGACTTGGATATCAATACTTTAAAATTTCCACAGAGACATTACAAGTGTCCCATCTTCAGTGCGACTGAAATGAAGAGGTCACACTGAAGGTGGGACAATGTCTTACACACCTCTGCAGGAATTTTGAGATAAGGACATGCAAGTTATTCCGAGTTTATAATTTTTTCAAGTTAAATATTTGGTTGATCCAAAGGCTGTTTTTATTTCTTAAATAAGAGAAGAGAAATTAATACCTGATAAGCAGGTGTTTTCTCTGATCCAGTTCCGGACCAGACATGGCCCATAAGCTCTCCCTGACCATTGAAAAAGACAAAAGGCCGAATTTGAACTCCCATGACTGTCAGCTCCATGCCTGCTGTTGCTGCTTCCTCACCTTCCTCAGGTGAATTTGTTGAGTCATCTGAGGAGACAAACGAACTCAGACCTCCAGCAAATAATCCCAACTGCAAACAAATTCAAAAAGAATGGATAAATATTAATTATTCTAGAATTTTCATCACTTTAACACAGCTACAGGATGAAAAGCTTTCTTGACTTCAATAATTTCCTGACTTTTCCATGACTTTCCAATGTTTTTGACTACAAAATTGCCCGAATTTTACATGACTTATCAATATATTTTTTTTTAATTGGCACAATTTTGTAGGACTAAGTACATACGTTTCACAAAAAATCCTAAGCACAGTCTCCCGATATCTAAAATAGTAAAACATATCGTCCTGAAGAAAGAATTCCAAGGTTCCACTGCAAAATCCCATAACATTTCCCTGACTTTTCAGAGTTGGACAAAATTCCCAGAATACCAAAGGTTTTTAGTAAATTTTTGTTACATTGACAGTATGCAGTGGCCAAATTTTGAAAAACCAGCCAAAACCCTCATCTGTTTTGCGAATCCTTGATAGCTAATTGTTTTTCGCTTAAAGCCTGGAACATTTTCTCAGAATTCACAGTGTTCTTGGCATTCTTTTTTATATTTGGTATCACAAAAAGAAATTAAACTAGAAAGATGAGAACTGATACTTAAAAAAGAAACAGTATGCACAAATGATAAAGTTTTTTCAAGTTTCTAAACTAAAAAAAAACTTTGAAAAGACTAACAATAATGGGCGCTGGTCACAGAATCAGGTTTTGATGCTTGATTATTGTAGATTAGCTAAGAATAATAAGATCTGTCCAAGCATCTATACATACATTCAATATTAACCAAGATATCTCCATTTGAAAAGTCGGGTTCTTGACGTCATCCACCTTGGTAGTGACACCCTTGATTTCTTCCACCTTGCTTTCATCAATTAGGGAAACACACATTTGCTCACATTTTTTGGTGGATGATGTCAAAAACCCGACTTTTCAAAGGGAGATATCTTGGTTAATATTAAACACAGAAAGTTGCGGTTTGGACATATCTAAGTATTTTTAGCTAATCTACGAGAATCACGCATCAAACCACGATTCTATGATTTCTGTGACCAGCACAACTGACCCATCGTTAATAAACTTACACTGAAAATAGTGTGAGATTTTTCTTTGCTATCAATCACAACATCCACAATCCCTCTCTTGAGTATTCCTCCAGAGACTTCTTGAATTGTGAGTAATGAGCCATTGGCACTAGGGTGACTCATAAAGGGTCTTGTAAAAGCAGTTGTCATTCCACGTTGCGCCAATGCTCCATAGTGGTTAAGTCCAGCTGAGTTTACGATCCTCTTTATCCTTGCTGCAAACTCAGCATCACTAAAAAGAATACCACTTGAATGAGAAAATTTGTTGCAAAGATAAAAAATGAAGTGCAAAATTGGAAAATATGGACAGAAAATGGTAAGTTTTGATTGGTAGAGTTTTTGTCACTACCTAATCTAAAGTGTATTAGATTTTAAGGCCTAAATGAATACATTCTGGAATAATTAAAATCTCATTCTAAGTGGGTTTCTGCTCCCAACTTTCCCACTCCCATACAGTTATGGTTACTTGAGAAAAGAGAGAAGCTAGATGTAACTGGTGGGATTTTGACAAAAATTAGTCCGTTTCTATCATTATGAACTTATAGAGTGAGTGATGGGGGTTAAAAGGGCACTAGTGCTAGCAAACTATAAAATGCCATTATCTTTGTTTTAGAATGAACCGTAAGTCTGAAAAAAAATAAATAATATCCGGAATAAAATTATGTACACCTCTTCCCTTAAATTAAAATATTAATTATGGACTGCTCTGCCCTCAGATATCTCCAATCACAGATCTACTCCCCTACAATCAACAGAAAAACAAACCCACTTACATGCGATGAACCCAATGTTACTACCAAAATTCTGAAACTCTTCACCTCTCTTAATTTAAAAATCTAAATTTTCGTATATACTACCATTTTCAAAATTCTTTATAAAGACGTTAATAGCCTGTGACGCTGAATGTCTTAAAATATACTAACAAACTAACTAACAATATCACAGTACAATTGAGTTAACACTTACTTGTCTGCAAATTGTCTCAATCGCTGAAGCAAATACTGTTTGACCTCATAAACAGGATCACTTGATGTTAGTGAGAAAAGTAGGTGTTTAAGAGTCGCATCAGATGGATTAGACTCTAACAAAATGTCAATGGCCAGTGTTCGAGCACTGCTATCAAAAAGCTTGCTCAGCTGGAAGTAGATTTTCTCTGCTGACCTCAAAACATTTGCATCCCAGAACTTGGAGGGAAAGGACTTCAGCGTTTTCATTGCTGCAACACTCACTCTGAAAACAAAGAGAAGTACATAGTAAATTTAGTCATGATTCTTATGAAATTTTGGATGCTATACGACAATACTAAATTACTTTGTGAAAAAAAGCATAGGTAATGTGAGTTTTGACAAGAGACTTTCTTTAATAATGGGATAGAAAATTTACAGTTCATCTAAAATCATTTAGATTTAAAATATAATGATAATAATGCACTGAAACATTAAAATATTGCAAAGGGTATCCCGGGATAAGCATGTCAAAATGCCCTTGTGAATGGATTTTTATTTTAACCATTTTAAGTCATCAAAGGTGTCCTAAAACTTAGGTTTTGGGGGATTTTAGCCCCCCAACCCCCTCCGCCCCCCCTCAGACCCCCANTTTATTCTGCCAAATGGCCTTGGTTCATGCTTGATTAAAGAATATGGGAGAAATAGGAATAAATGACAGAAGAATCTTACTTTCGTGATCCTTTGAAAGCAAACTCAAGTACTTGAGGGATTGAGGTTTCATTGCCGAGATTTTTCATAGCTCGAAGGTACATCAGTTGGCAAAATTCATCTGTGTCTTTGCATGCGGATAATTTTTTAGACAATAATTTTTGAACTGCTACCACCTCCTAAAAAATTAAATTGAAGTTAATGACTTCATATCATCATTAGAGGAATAGTTTTTTTTTTTCAAGACATAGAACAGTCCCTCACTTTGTAATTTGTTAATACTATACAATGCTTCTGCTCACCTCTCAACTCAATTTTATTAAAACCACGAGGAGAAGTATCATCATGTGTGCACTTAATACCTTTTAAGCAGGTGCAAGGAATTTAGAAATCTGAATTAATCAACAGCTAGTTCAATCACAGGCAGAAGATCGAACTTCCATACAACTATTTTTATGGATTAGATATTTTAGTGCTAAGTAAGGCTGTCTAAAGGGACATGGAGAGAAATACAGGAGAATCAAGCAAAAGAAAATTTGGTTATTTTTATAAGTGATTTTCTATACGACCTGCTGAGCTTCATTAGCTTGGAAAATCAACTTATAAGGTGCCAGTTTTGAGAAAAGCAGATCTGAATATTGAGATTTCACGCCTGCTTAATTGGTTTATGTACATTTTTCACCAAGTAGGCACTAAAGCATAATTGAACTGCATTTTGCAATTTGGAACTATAAATTCTGGCTCCTCTGGAAAAACACGTATGTGCACAGGAAAACTAATGGCACATACGTTGTTTTGAAACTGAGCTAGAATTTATAGTTCCAAATTGCAAAATGAAGTTCAATTCATACTAGGCTTGTAATTGAAGGGTGCCTTATCCTTCGTCAAAAGGTAAAAATGAAAGAAGTATTTAATAATGTGACTTTGTCATACTTCTCGTTCCTTCAACTGTTTATTGAGTGTGGTATCCGACTCTTTTAATTGCAGAAATCGGTTTGCCATAGCTGCCAAAGTCAGCGTCATTGTTTCTCGTAACTTGTCACTTTTGATTGGTTTCTCAATTAATGCTGACAAATCTGAAACATAAAACTATTTTATTTTATTAACTTAAAATCAGCTTTGTACATAATTATTTCGAAAATGAGCTGACATTTTCAGTAAAAAGAAAGAACGCACTTTTTTAAACTATTTACAGCTACGAGTATCTGTTTAATATCCAGATTTTGTGTATCTTCCAATCAGTGATTATTCGCAATTTGGCTATTTTGGAGCCCTTGCACTGATTATTAAAACAAGCGACTGTGAGGTAAATTTTTTATTTGAAGTCTGAAAACATAAATGAAAAACGTTTAGACCTTTTAATGCCATTTGGTGAGTTAACTTTTTTAGTTCATCTGTTTAAAAGGTTATAACTACAAGTGATTAGAAAAAATAGTCACCTTGAATCACAGCCTGCAGCGGTTGTGAACCCAGAGCTAGTGCCCAAAAATACCTTTCAGCCTTATCAACATCTGCCTCACTGTTCAAGTTGAGTAGCTTCATCGCAGCTTCGTGAGCAGTCATTGTCTGAGCTGTTCCCAACACATCATACAACTGAGGCCTGCAAAAATGAATTAGGGATTGGAAATTAAAGCTTCAACAAAACATCACTAGGTAAAATTTAAATAAATTTGATTTTTAACAAACTTGATACTACAAGGATCACATTTTCAATTGAATAACTGAAATAGATTCATGGTGTTAGATATATTTAGTAAAATTGTGGGATCTTGAATGATAAATCATAGACAACATTTCTAGAGCTCCAATAGAACTAGGTTAGAATAAGATGATCAAATAAAAAATTTCTTAAAGAATTAATCTTAGAGACACAATTCCAGGAATGTATGTAGTGCAAAGAGTAGGTAAATTTGGAAAATCAGCTGAATATTTACTATAGCCTCTCGAAGTAAAAACTTTTCTGACGCTTAACCAAGGTTAAAATTTTCAAACCAGCTCCTTACTGATAAGTTGAGGCCACTACTTTTCCCGAAAAATATTTGTATTTCTTCTAGGTATTTTTGATAAAATCAAAGTTACTGAGTCATAGACATTAATTTGTACATGTGCAGCGACTTGCATGGCGGAAATTTATGCCCTATGAGTACACCATCAGGACTCGCTTACAGAAAATAGCTTCTTATGGAGAGATTAGGAAGATGAAGGAAAATTATTGGAACTTACAGAAGATTGGCATTTTTGGAGTGTTTCATGACTTTAATGATTTCCTCCTTCTTCCCATTCCTCACTGCTTTGATGAGTTTGATGAAAAGTGAAGCTGATCTCGTTGTTCCAAAATTCTTGCCATGCAGTGCCTCCCGATTCTCTTTGATAAGCTTTGCTAACTGAAAAATAATAAAAAAATAAGAGAAGAACAGTTAGAAAAGGAAAAAAAAACAGAGTTATTGTAATAAAAATACGCTTAGCCACAGGAGCGAGCTGAGAGACAAAAACAAAAAATTAGTTATCCTCAATAGCCAATTGAAAATAGTTCATAAGATTTCTTTAAACTAGCTAATTTCCTGTTTGTTTTCAGGAATTCATTTAAAACTATGTAATATGCCACTTTGAATGGTTGAAAGTGATTAAAAACTTTTTAATAGCTACGCTTAGGGGTGTTCAAATGAATTCTTGCCGGAACACTTTCGATATCGTCTCTTATTGAAACTGGCGCAGTACCGACAGTGGCGATGATATCGACAACAGCCGGCCTTATCGGATTTTTGAGAGCTCGCACTCAATGCATTGTTGCCCCGGGTGTTGGTTTTTCAGATTGCCTGGTGCGGCGGCGTGTAAAATAGATGTACAAATGGCAACAGCTTATTTTCGTCAGCTCCAAAAACTCTGATCGCTATCGGCATGAGCGCTCTTATCTTAACTTTTTCTTAATGGAACTGTCTCGGTAGCTTACCGACAACCGATAGAACAGCCCTAGCTACGCTGACAATTAGAATCCCTCAAAGTCATTTTAAGCCTAAAAAGCAATCTCTAGGTGCTCGCCAGCCAATTTTTGTCTTAGATATGACTCTCAACTAGGACCCAAGATTGAGGAGGATAAGTAATGAGTCTGAGACTAGTTTCTTAAAACTCCTTGGATTGAAAGCTTTTAGCCCCTCGAGTTTTTAATTTTTTAAAGTTTTTGAATGAGGCCTGTCGAATCCAGGCTGTCTCCCAGGCGAGCTTGGGTAGTTCTTATTTTTGTATTGGTTGGAAAAAACAGTGACTTTGGACGAAAAAAGTTTGAAACTTTTAAATTTGTTATATTTTTTTAACAAATTTGAAGAAATAGTTTCATATACAACATAGGAGATCCAGTCTTTCTGGTTCTGGTCTAACATGGGATTTGTGCTTATGTTTATATAGCACGGATCTTGTTTTTTACATCAAAATGCACCAGATGAAAAAAAATGAGAAAAAATTGTGTTTCTGTGGCAACCTCTGGGTCTACCTACATTATCCATGGATTTTGGTACCCAAGCCACCTCTTAGATTAGCTCTAATGGTAATGGGTGCTTCAATGTATTTTCTTCTCAAAATTTAGCAGTGCAGCCTGTTTGCAAGAATAAGTTTGAAAATGAACTTCTGAAAAGGACGCAGGCTTTTAAAAATCTTAATAGTTTGATCATAATAGTGGCACAAAGTCACCAAGTTAGTAGAATAATTATCTCTCGGTCAGACTTTATGTGAAAATAATCTGTAACTTGTTTGAGTTGCTACAGGCTTAAAATATGGTCCATTAATTCAGACTTGGATTGCATTATTTTACAGCCAGTTGCAATTGGGCTACATTTTGCAATTCCTTAGGAACTACGATTTCCAGCTCATCTTAGGGACAACGTGTGTGCTTTTAGTTTCCCTGTGCAAATAAGTGCTTTTTCGAATGAGTCAGAAATTATGGTTCCTAATTGGGAAATGAATTCCAATTGTTCTATGAAATACACTGTACTGCAGGTAACTTACATTGGGACAGGAGTCAGCATCGTCTTGACAAGACAGAACTTCTCTCTGAAGCGTTAAGTATTGTGCTGATAGCGAAAGTCTCAACTCTTTGCTGAGAACTTGTACAGCTTGATCTACACTTGGAGCATCAGCAACAGAGGCCTCGAACGGAATACCTGCAAATTCCAAGGGGATATTACACAAACCAAATATCAAAGATTTATTAAAATAAACATGATTTTAAACCAATGACAAAAATGGAAAACTAACTTTAAATTGGTTTTTTACTTTAAATTTTCTTACACATATTTGCTTCGTTCTTTCCTATTTTCAATTCCTTTTTTCAATACATTTTTGGCGCGTATACGTAGTATACCGCCTTTGCGATCGTTTCGACCCCCCCCTCGATACAATAACCGAGTCCCCTAGTTCCTTACCGAAAAGTGACTACCGCGAACTTCTGAGATTTTCCAAAGCGTGTAAAAAGTTTACTAATCCGTCAATAATAATGATTAAAATTTGTTTCTCATTCTGGGGCTCGCTAGTTTATGTGTAATGAATACCAAGAGTCTACGTTTCTTGGTTTTTTTTAAAAAAACCTTAGAATGGGGCGCGCTGATTTAAAATATGCATATATAAGCGGAAGCAAGCGAACTGATTCGAGGATGGCTGACCAGTTCGGCACTCCTTGAATGAGAATTTCACTCACTCCGTTTTGTTCACAACGTTGCTTTGACATATCTCCACAACACTGTTATCCTTTTCAAAAGTTGGTACTCCTTGCTCTGATAGCCGGGGCCACCAGGATAGTGGTAAGTGCAATCTGTGATGAGCCTCGAGACTCATTAGACCATTTGCTAAACGTGGCTCATACAGGAGTCCACTAAGCCCTCTCGTCCCCACGCTCCTGATCACTGCGTCGGCGTCACGAAGAACAATGGGCCTTGGGTCCCAACGCGGCCGATACCCGTACCCCAATTACTCACGCTTCATTAACCATTTCACCGTCACGCTAGGATTCATCCAATTTTCAAAAAAAATTGTTTCGCATGTATTTAGCAATTTTTTCCTTACTCTCCGTTAAAACACAAATAAAAAGAGACCTCATTCATAAAAATCGGCCGAATAGAAGAGAAGTTACAGTAATCGAAATCCGAAGAAATCAACAAAACCTCGACTCCTCGATACGAAAAATAAAATGAAGGGGAAAAAAAGAAAGTATAAATTACAATTAAATATAATTGACCTCAAAATTTGACAAACAATTCATTTATATACCTAACGCTGAAAAAACTGGGAGAAATTACAAAAAATTTGCCTCTTGCAAGGGGCTTCTTTGTAAGAATTTTGACCTGAAGACAACGGTCGAATAACAGCAGTACTCCATACAATACACGGTGTGCCTGAACGAGTTAAACATTTTTCATACGTCCAAATCGAAAAATCTTTATATTTTTAACTACAATGTTTCTTGAATCGTTTAAGCAAAAAAAAAAAAAAAAAAAATTCCGTCGAGATTCTGGAACGCAAAGGCGCTTTAAAAGTATTCTGGGGCTATAATAGCTAAATCACCGGTAGTAAATTCGTTATATTATTAAAAAGAAATTGACTCCATAGTTTAATTCCTTAGTTTCTTGAATACGATTATTTTAAGCACTTAAACATTTATACCACCAATTTTAGCCATGGGGTGATTTCCTGAGAGCCGATAATATCACGAATTTCTCATAGAACCCCTCAACAGTGGCTTGCTTTTTTGGCAGCCGATTCGGCCATCGAACCGGAGTTTAAATGGAAGCTGATAATAACCCAAAGCTCTGAGAAAAATTTTGAGATGAGTATAAGAACGGTTTGTTGTAAGTAGCGAGGAGAGGCGGGCAAAGCGGCTAAAATCCTATCTAATTTTTACAGTTTTTCTGTTGAATTAATGTTGCCGCGGGCTTCTGACTGTCCACACATAGTTCTGTTCAGCATATCGATACATAAGTATTTACATTTTACATACGTAGAATCTAATTTTCACGTCGGGGAGTTGACATATTTTGATTTTTTCGATTTTATACGGAAAATTGATGGTTTTTCGGGATTGAAATTATTATTGTTTCATGAAAAATAAATGCACCCAAAATGACTATAGCATATTGATTCTTACACATTTGCACTCACAAAATTGGTTGGTAAATTCAACGAGTGGGTGCATCGACCTGGTATATCAAGTTTCTGCAATTTTTTACGGCAAATCAGTAGATTTTCGGGATGTAGATTGCTTACTTTCAATTCATGAATGAATAAAGCAACGACATGGTTGAACTTCTTTGCATGGAAAGACGTTTAAAATAACAAAATCAAGACGTATTTAATGCAATTGCATTTATATCGAGTCAATTTCTTTTCAATAATATAACGGGATTTTTACTACCGGTGATTTGGGTATTTTAGCCCCAAAATACCTTTAAATCGACTTTATCTTCTAGGAGTTCGACAGAATTTTTCCTTTCTTCGCTTAAATTATTCCGTAGCACTTTTCTTCAAGAATCTGATAAGATTTTGCTTGAGGCAGATCAAAAAACTTAAATTCGATCGAATAGCTTTCTACTTTCACAATACACGGTCTCGTCAAGGTGCGTCTTTGACCTCGCAGTGTTGGATCGTGAATTCTCTTTTTATGCTGTTTGCCTATTTTGAAATCTCTGTAAATGAAAACTAAAGGGGTTGATATGTGCGAGTTAATGACGCGCCTTATCAACACATTGTGTTGGAGTTCACTGCTTGTTTTAATTCCAAGAATTATCCTAATTCAGTTGGAGTAATGAATGAGGTCAACAATTTTGAAACAAAACTGAAATATTGGTAAGGTATAAAAATCTTACCTAAGCTATACAGACAGATAGATAACAGAAAAATATATTGCACAGTAAGCAAAAACTAAAAGTGTTTGTTCTCTTAAACTTAATAAGTGGGCTATTTATGTTGTCATAACACAAGACTGTCCTGTAAACACAATTCTATGTAGTTTGTTCCACGGAGTCAAACCATAGGTACCACATACGTATATATCCTCATTTAAATTTCATGTAGAACACAATATGTGCAAAGAAAATTATTGAAAGTAACTTCTGAACAAGATATTAACGTTTTTCGATGCATAGGTCTAATTTTCCGCAAATAAAAAGAGATGGAGAAAAAACCATAACTGCTTGAATTTTATCGCACAGTGAAGGCCTCTGTAAGAGACTCTGTATGATGAAAATATACCATGGTATCTTCAGCTCGGCTGTTGTGCATTGTTTGGACTTTGAACAACAAGAGGCCTCCCAAACCGTTGAAGTGCGCAATTAGGTTCCTGTAGACTTTTTCGTAGCTAGTGTCGTATAAAAACATTAATATTTTGGTTAGAAGGTAATCTTGGTAAAATCATGCTCTGGGTACATGAAAGTCTGAAGAGGAAACATATATCAGAATGCTAAAATTCATAAATTTTCTAGTGGTCCATATTGTTCACATTTTGCAGATATCTGAGAAAATTCAATTCCTAAATATTGCAGGAATTACCTTTGGACATTCTAAAACGTAGTGTGAATTCAGAGAGAGGAAATTTGCTGAAAATTAGGAATTTTCTATTACCTGAATTCAAAAGTTGAAGTCTGGCAGTGATTATACTTCCAACATCTTCACGGGCTGCGACATGAAAGACATGACTCTCCTCAGAGGCAATTCTTTTTATCTGGCTAAGGTCCTTGTTGAACTCAAAGAAAACTTCTCGTTTAGAGTCAACATCCGCACTCCACACCTAAAGCAAAATAATATTATATTTTCTTACAATATTGAACTGAAGAGATATTAATTTTGAAAACCTCGTACGATCTCTCCAAGACAGAATATAAAAAATTGCAAAACCATAATTCTTTGTGCTTATGCATAAACACCTATCAATGAGAAATTATTTTAAATAAAACTTGGAAAGGAATTGATGGGTGCAGCATTTTTTTTATGAACTTTCGTAAAAAAAAAAAAAAAAAACAGCGCTTACTATTATGGGTTGTCGAATGGGTACATTAAAAAATAACCTGAGATAAATCCTAATACTTAAATACTAGGACACAAAAACGTACCTTCTCTGGATGCTGAACAAATGGTAAGGGTGGAAGTAATTTGCAATTGCTTTTCCGTTTGAGGAGAGTATGGGAATCAATAGACACGTAAGAAGTTTTGCATACTCCAGATGCATCCATTTCTTCCTTTGGTCCTTCACTGTCACCAATTTGATACTGAAACGAAAACAGATTATCATGAGTGACTGTAGAATAAATTATTGAAAATCTTGTCAAATTCGGCTACCCTCTTAAATAATGTGCTAATTAGTCTCTAAAATTAGTTTTACTTAATTTACAAAAGTTACGAAGATAAATATCTCTTCTCACATGGCATGGGAAAGGTAAACATGGAAGCGATGCGATAACGGCAGCCATGTAGGTATCTTTTTTGTATTCTTTTCTTTGATTCTAGGCATAGCTTTTTCAACCTCTGCAGAAATTGTATCATCGAATGAATAAGAATGAAAATTGACAGAGAAAAATTGAACTCTATTTTTAAGAGGGAAAAAAGTTATTTTCTTTGCGAGGCAAAGAAAACGCTTTTGGGAAATTAATACCAAAGTAAGACTTTACCTGAAAGAGAGAGGCGACAGCAATTTTCAAATTGACAATAGCAGGGTCTTCCCCTGAAACTGTGTACACATTCTTGATTTTGCCATTGACCCAATGAACAAATATCGGTCCGTTTTTCAGGGAATCTAATTTCGAGCCGTGTGTTACAAATCCTTCTGGTGCGGGGGCTTTTCGCGATTTGATGAGCAACTGCGGGTATTGGAGCTGTAGATAAAACATGAAAAAAGTTCCTCAGAAATATGTTAGCAATACAAGAAAAAATGGAAGTAATAAAAAAAAAGAAAAAAAAAGAAAACAAAGTCGGAACAAACGTGAGTTGGAGCCGAAAGGCCACAATAATCACTAGCTAGTAATCAATTTTAGTTAGAAAATTCGGATATAGGTATAAGTGCACACTAAGAATTCCGTTCAATATCAGCGCCTGGATAACACCGAGTATATGGTAAGTAGGAAGGGCACTGATTTTAAGTGACAATTTGTGTATCAGCTTGCTTTTGCAAGTTTGTGTCTATGATGTAAAGATGATAAACTTTGATTGTATTATTCCTCAGAGAAAGAAATAAAACAATAAATACATGAATAAATAAACAGGCAGTTCCGACGCAAAAAAAAAAAGTTAAAGAGTACGCCGATATCGATACGAGGTCAAAGTTAAATGAGAGAACATATCGATTTTGAAAAAAAACTGAAGAGAAAAACAATAGAATGATATCTCGATTGCAAAGTCGGCTAATTTCGAAGGCGTCAAAAAATCATTCTGTGCCCCTTCCGCTATTTTGGAAATTTTAATTGTGAACATTTGACTGAAAATTCGACTTTCAAATAATATCCATTGGCACAAAGTTTCACAGAAATCAATCAATCAGGAGTCACATATCGCGCGAACAGTGGAACTCTACAGAGTGGTAATCGATACCAGTCGATCTACAAACGTTAGCGCGCCTTCATTTTCGTCTGATACTGTGCAACACTTCTGTGGTGGAATAGTTGCTCAGGGCGCCTTCTACAGTGTCGTTTCGTTCTGATGGCATAAGATCAGGATTACCGCTGATATTGCACTCTAGCGCGTGCGCAATAACCCATTTCCCCATCACCGACGCGACGGTGGGATAAAAAGCATTCATACCTCAATTTGCGGCGTTGCAAATTTTCATTGCCTATTTTGTGCGGGTGAACGAATATGGGCACATATTAAAATCCCGTCATTTTTTCGATTTATTTTTTTTTTTTGTAAATATTTCATTCATGCTTTATTCCTCACAAAGGGGAAAAGAAGAATGAGCAAAAACATTTACTCGAACAATAACGGATCCAAAATAGAGTAGCCCTTGAATTAAACGGACCAGAAGAGTTGATAAATCGCAAAAGCATACTAACAATACGGAAAACATGTATACTGGGCGCTCGGAATACGCTTCTATACACTTGAGCATCTCAAACTCGCATATCTGAAATTCCATCACTGCACATCAAAATTTTCGAAAAAACTCAATACCACGGTGATTGGTGATCCTTTGATGCCCTTTGACCCTTGGTTTCGCGTTCCCTGCTCCTCGAAGTAAAATGCCGCAACGACCTTCACTCACAGTGCACTACCATAAAGATCTTTGCGAAGGCAGAGAAGCCAAGTCGCCTTCATCAATTTGAATATGCAATACGGACAACCCCAGAGCAGTAATAGTTGTATCAAAACGTCATAACACCGAGGATGCGCATCTCATGTCAACTATCAAGACACGGAACTAGGAATATTCAAAGCGTTTTGTTTTGACCAAAGTTGATGGGTAAATTAAAACAAAAAAGATCAACTCAGTCCCTCTGCTTTCTTCGATTGAGAATTTAAAAATGTTTGAAGGCAGCAAGTAAAACATTCTTTAAAGTTTAAATCAAAACATAAATTACAGGACTTTTCACGGTTATGGTATAACTATAAGCTTTAAAACGCCAGAATAAAGTCATTCTTAATACTGGTTAACTAGGGCAGGCTTATTGTTAGAAACATTGCGATGCGACTACATCAAATTAATGTTTGCCTCATTTTTTCTAACAGACAACATAGAAGCTTTTTGACTGAAATTGTGTGAGTAAGGGTGTTGTCCATAACCTCGGAGACATTTACGGAGAGTTTCAGGGCGGTATTTTTACGATTTTCTGTTGGAAAAATATAAATTGAGAAGGAATTGGGCAACATGAAATGAAGTTGAGTTAATTAATTTGAATTAAATCCGTCTAAATTACGATGACACTTATTTTAATATGGAGACTGCGCCTTCTACTGCAAAAAGCACTGATTGGGTATTATCTAATAAATCAACGGGATGTCCGTAAATGACGTCACACTTTTTTTGATCCTTTCTCATGTCAGGCACATGTAAGGCCAGCGTTAACCCCCTTCCCTCTTAAAAATTGCTTCAGATTTGCCCCACTTCACTCGCAAAAAATTAGCGTTCTGTTCCATTTTTAATGAGAATTTTCTTTAAAAATTGTTATTTTTGCGCCGATTTTAGCCTGACATAAAGTTCAGCCTTGGGGCTGATTATTGAAATTGATAAACAAAGCTATCGACAAAAAATACAAAGGGAATATGAAGCGAACTTATTGGCTGAAATAGGTGGTTCCTAAATGACTAAGGAAGGAAATAATGGGTTAAATATAGGGTCTTTCGTGGGTTGCCGTTAGTTAGTCTATTATCTACCATCTTCTGTCCATTGCAACCACCATCTTCCACCAACAGGGTGTCTATTTTTTTTTTATTTTGGGAAATCCAGATAGAACCTGTTTTTTCTTGATTTCTGGCTGCTAAATCCCGATTTCATAATTTTTCCAAATCCTGATTTTTAGCGGAGAAAAATTAAAATTTCTGCATAAGCGTATGCGAAAGCAGAACTCAAAAATTAATAGCTCGATAAAAAAATCTGATCGGACGGCCGACTTTTCTCAAATCCTGACTTTACGACCGATTTTTCCTCAAATCCAGATAAAATCGGGATTAAATCCTGATTGACCTCAAATATTAATAGAATCTGGAAAATCGAGGAAATTCTGATGCTAGACTTTTTGAATCAAATTACAAACAAAATTACCTGAGAAATTCGAAGAAATATGTTCACAAATGCTGTTGATAATTAGTGACTTGTCTGGGAAAATTTGGAACGCCTGATACGGCGTTTTCCTTAGTGCGGCAGATTAGGACCCCTCTGTATCCCTTCTGTATTTTTTGTCTACAGCTGTGTCTATCAATTTCAATAATCAGCCCGCTGACCACACTGAAAAAAATACTCCTGTTCACAGGGCTCCTGCACTTCTTTTGTAACAGTCACAGAAGCTTCCGTTATGAGGACAGAGTACTCTGTTCCCACGATCGAAGTTCTGTTCTCACAACAGAACAATTCTGTAAGTGTAACAATGAAACTGCATGAGCCCTGTGAACAGAAGGTTCTGTAGTCAGCATCATCTATTTTTTTCTGTGGCACGCTTCCCTTCTCAGGGGCATGTCAAGTAGTTTTATAGCCTCCCCCTCCTTTCTAGGATCCTGACTTCATTCAATGGCTCTTCCCAAGCTGCTGGAGGCTCTTGGCACTAACATCGATTAACTTTTTTTCCCCGACAGGACTCGTTGGAAAGAAAAATGGGACTCACCTCGATTTTGAGGAGCTTGTCAGGGGTGGCGTAGGGGTCGGGGTTCTGCCAGACGCAGGCGACGGTGACGGCTCCTTGGACCTGGTACCCGACGTCTTTTCCCGTCCGGGCGTCCTTCTCGTTGAGGAGCAGCGTCGATTCCATCCGGAAGGAGCTACCGACCCCGGGAGTCCATTGCTTCAGCTCAGAGCCCGCAGCCGCTGCAACCGAGACCAAAAACAACCCTTCATAACAGAGCGCCACCAACAAAGTTGCAAGGTACATCGCCAATGTATCTCAGAAACACCCGCAAAAATTCCACTATACTCGGACTGTCAAGTCTCCGAAATCACTGACTCAATCCGCACAACGCGCTAATCTCGTTCCCGATACGGTGCAAAAATCAAAGTTCAGTGGGCTGCGTGGAGCTGGAGACGTCACTGTAAACTGGAAATGATGATTGTGCTAAACGTGGGGAATCTTTCGATGTTGTTTTTATCTCGTTTTGCTTTATTCAAGTAATACGCTGATCAACGATCGAACACAATCTTGGTATCGAGTTGCACCCTGCACATTTGCAAGAATCAAGGCGGTATGTTTGGCTGTTCTGGCAACAACTTTAAAACTGGAAGCTCCCGAACTTAAACTGGGAGCATTGCTGTTCGAACGCAAACTTTTGATGTGATTTTATGTTGATCATTTGTCATCGAAACGGTAGATCCACGATTCGGTACAGTCTAAAAATCGAGTAACCCGGAACTTTTGCAAAAATGAATGAAGAAATTAAAAAAAAAAATTAGATGAGAAACTCCGAAATTCAACTGGTCATACTATATTATCTTTAAAAAGTTGCACAAAAAGATCATCCGCAGTCCGCACGCATGAGATTGTTTACGAGGAAGATTATTACCGCACAAGCTCTCCAAGACGAAGAAAATCCAAAACCGAAATTCACTAAAAAAAACGGTATAAGAACTCAGCGCTCCTCGACTACGGTTCCACTTCCGAGGAGATAGAACTTCTCTGGGACCACGCAAAACTATGAAGGGAGGAATCCAGAGGAAAACAAGGATGACGAATCCGTGTTTAAGGACTTCGGTCCAAGTTTCGGAGAGAATTAGGCTCGAAATCTCTTTCGACGCGATTCGGAAAGTGGGTCAAAGTTGAATCAGATCGTCTCCTGGTGCAGCACGCGATCAGCGTGGTATGCGGTGAGTCACCTCGTGGCTTGTAAACAATCGCGCGTTCACCGCACTGCCGGTCATGGCACAGGATCTGCCAACGGAATCTTGGTCATTCACCACCGCGAGTAGAGGTCACGCATGGGGAGTAAACAGTACGTGCGCGTTTTACGCGAATGACACTTCTCCTAGAAGTAAATCTACCAACTACGACCACTTTAACTCATTCCCGTTGTTACTTTATACAGCGACATCACTTCGATAATATACGCGGAGAGACGATCGGAAATCAGGTTCCGTATTTTTTCGTTGATGGTGCGACAAAATTCAATACGAAATAAAGTTGAGAGCTAAGATTGTAACAATTGCAATTTCTACAAGGGACACGTAACGGATCGCACAGTCACTTAGATATGGTATACTATACCGGTTACGGCATGGAATCTGACCGTATTTTTGGAGTAAAGTTGTGCGGCACGATTTTTACATAGGTTATTTTTTTCGGGCCAAAAATTATGTTGAAAACGCAGCATTAAGTGTGATGAGAGTCGATGACATAACACAAAACCACCGGGAAAAGTTGACAACAAAAAGACGGATCAGTACAAAATTGTTGTTTTTTTTGTATTTTGGTTTCTTACGAAGCACACGAAGTTTTAGGTTGCTAAAGCAAGGCACGTAATCAGTTTGGAGTGCAGCATCCACAGGCACGTTTCGAAGGTGGTTAAGTTTCCCCGGGAACCAGAAAAACGTCGAGCGAGCACAAAATTTACCGACAGAATTTGCGGGGAAAACAAAAATATGCGCCGGAAACACTTTCGAAATTCGTCCCCCGGAGAATTAGATTCGCGAGAATTTATCCAGGTAAAACGAAAGTCACGTGAGAAGAATTTGCGCGGAGGCGCGAGAGAAATTGCCTCGGGGAACGCGTAGCGGAGGACGAAAAATTCGGTGTGTAAATTTTTCTCGGGACGGACGGGGGGCCGGGGAATTTTGAGAATATTCTGGGGCTTGGGCTCGGGCAGCGGGGCTCGGACGTGGAATTAGCGGCGGGTAAGATGGGAGGAGGGCGGGGGGGCTCGGCGGAGGCACGCACGTAGAGAGAGGTCTTTGACTTGAGGAAGAGCGGCCGAGCGTCAGGAGCCCGGCGAATACTAACCAATACTAACCTGCGCCGCCGAGCGGCCAACCCGTAACCACTTCGAAATGAGTACCTTGCCACTACCACTTAGGCCGTCGCACAGTGGTCCTCATCCCCGACTTACCTCGACTTAACAGGTAGATACCTCATGACGTCACCCCTCTGACGTCAGGGGGGTGGGGGGGGGTCTACTGCCTTGCTAAGGAAGAACGCCGTATGAACATTCAAGAGTTGCCGAATTTCCTTCAATAAAATTTTTATTTTTGAGGAAAATGTTGAATATTTTTCATCGAAATTTTCAGAAGTTTTAGATGAAATCACGAACAAAATTATCTGAGAAATTGGTAGGCAAATATTCAAAAATTTTCCCGAAAATTAGTAATTTGCCAGGGGAAATTTGGCAATGCTTGAAGGTTCGCATTCGGCGTTCATTCAGCGGGGGAAAAATGAGTAGTGTCCTTCATTTTGTGGATGTGCAATTTCATCTTCTTGAAAGTCAAAATAGTTGTATCGCGCGTTTCGCCCCATCCAACTTTTCTCCTCTGCGTTAAAGTCTCCGAGACAGCCGAAAAGAGTCCACGTCGCAGCGGGCGACACGGCGACACGTGCGCAGTCTACTGGGGTTGACATTTGTGGGCAGGTGTCCAATATATCAACAGAAAATTATATACGAGTATGTATAGGAAACTAATATGGTAAAGGCGGAAAAGTTGGTTATCGGTCGTGACCAGCAAAGCATCGAACTGGAGGATGACCGGAGAATTCAGGACTGTGATGAGTATAAATATCTAGGAGTTTGGTTACCTAAGGACGGTAATTTGGATCGGGCTATCAAAGATCGGAATGTGCAAGGTAGGAAGGCTGTCACGAGGCTAAGGGTTCTCTGGGATCAGAGTATCTCTAAGGAGACAAAACGAAAAATTTACAACGTCATCGTGAAGAGTATCTTAACTTACGGGAGTGAGGTTTGGCAACTGAGGAAAATGACTGAAGGCATGCTTAGGGCAACTGAGGTTGACTTTTGGCGGAGGTCTGCTGGGATATCAAGAAGAGAGCGTATCCGCGCAATGAAAAAGTGCGCGAGATTATGGGTGTGGAGAAGGACATCGTACAAGATATCGGGTTCAAGCAGTTGGTCTGGTATGGACATGTGCGAAGGATGGCAGACGATCGGTTGCCCAAGCAGGTTTTCGATTGGGTTCCTCCCGGAAGGCGACGGGGTGGACGTCCTGTGAAAGGTTGGCGACAAGGAGTAAAGGAGGAGATCAGAAGGTGCCAACTGCATGATGATCTCTGGGCGGATAGGGGGCAACGGCGATTGGGCGTCGCAGAGCGCGAAGCTGCGCTATAAAAGCGGCTTAATGTATATATATATGTAGGAAAATATAGATCCGAAAATCGGACACTTCCATTAATGGGACTTGATCAATCACCGCATTATGATCAATTATGAGCGTGATACAGTTCGATCAGCTTCAAAGTAGCTCAAATTGCCTAACGACGAAAATGCAGGGGCGGGAAAAAGAACTAGAAAGTTACGTATTGTTGGATGCGAGCACGGATAATAGATGGAGGAAAATTGTGATCTGCAATCAAATATTCATAATATCAGCTCAAATTTAGATAAAAAAATTTTCGGCGGCAAATTCAAGAATCATGCAGTGGCGTGGCATGAATTTCGATATATCGATTGTTATGCCATTTAAATCTATAGAGAAGGATCGATAGACAGGGTGTTCGCAGCGAACACCTAAATAATCGATTCTTTACCATAGGTTTGAATGGCATAACAATCGATACATCGCAATTCACGCCACGCCACTGGAATCATGATGCTTGAGCCAAGCACACCTTTTTTTCGCAGTGTAAGTAGATAATAATTTAAAAAGAAGCAACAGTGTCTTTTCCAGACAAAAATTTAACTGCGATCAATTCCGAAAGATTAATTCGCAATATATGTTAATATGTCAATTCGGATGAATTGGAGGGAAAAAAAATTGTTTACCGAACTGGTGACTGATGAACGGACATCTACTGAATAATACTACTACTAGTTTGATAGCTCAAAAATTTAAAAAATAAAATAAATAAATCAAATTTTAGCTTAGCCAGGGTGTCTAGTATTTTCTAATTCTGAAAAATCCTGACATTTTACGGATTTTTCCTGATATTTTATAAAAAATTCCTGATTTTTTCATTTCGAAAATTCCTGATATTTTCCTGATTTTTCTCGACTCCTGGTACGGTAGGCAAAAAGCAGTAAGACTTTCTCCGCTGAGGAGATTCGCGTAAGAAAAATTCCTGATAAAACGTCCGATTTTCCTGATTTTTTCCTGATCGACCAAAATTCCTGATATTTTACGGTTTTTACTGATGCTAGGCACCCTGTTAGCGGTTCACAAGCTTGAGCCCTAGACTCCCAACGCAGACTCTAATCACGAGCAAATAAACCCATCTTGTTCGGAAGCTGCGCCGATCGGGCCCATTGTGCGCTCAGGTGAAGAAGTAACGGAGGCCACGGCCGATACCTCAAGGCCGCGCTGTTGCCAGCTCCGCGGAATTCCGGCCAAGAATCTCTCATCCGAGGGTTGTTTATAGACCTAGGTCGGTTGTTTAAGATTCAGGAATCTTTGATCTCTCTCGGTGTGATCAATTATCGTGGGTAAATATGAAAATCCACTGACTGGTTGCGGAGTGAAGGTTCACTATTCCCCCAACTGATCAACTTCCAGTGTACTTCTTATAATACGGTTTCAATTTAAAGCGACGGAACAATCTAATCTTGGGAGATTAGCAGAGCCTCACCGATCGCTATTTGAGCTGCTAATTATTGGTTCATTGATCAGTCTGTTCGCTACACAATTTTAATGATAGTGCGACTGCTGTCTTCAGTATAGATAAAAGTGGTTGATATTATGCAGTGTTTCAATTTCTCCCTCTGAAAGACGTTTTTCATGTATAGTTTTTGCCTTATTTTAGTATTGTCTGGTAGTAATTTCAGGTCAAATCCTGGGGAAAATTATAGAAATCAATTAGAAGAGTTCTACTAGGAAGACGCCGCACCAACATTTGAAAGTTGCCGTATTGCATCTGATATATTAAATTACAGATTTGTAGATGACTTAAGAATATTGTTTCCTTGGCCTTTCCAGAGAAGTTCTGTCAAAATTAATCTAGTGTACCGGAAATTCAAGGAGAAAGATAAGCGCCTTTTTACAAGAATGTGTTGATTTATTCAAAAATATTTGGCAACGTCCAAAAGTACATGCAGCGTTTTCCATTGGCACAGTAGAATTTATTAAACTCTAAGTTTTTCTCCGCATAAAACGGGAAAAAGGTATTTTGCTTCGTAGTGTTTTTTTTTTTTTTTCTATCTTTTTTTTCGGTATAAATCCGACAGCGCAAAGGTATGACGTAATCACGAAAGCGCGAAGGGTAAGAGACCCGGTGGGGACAATACGCGATGGCTACGAGGGGCGAAGGGATGTCCCTATGGAGCCACGGAGGGTCGAAATGGTGGATCTTTCTTCGCGCTCTTGATAAATCAGCGTTCTGCAATTTATACGATAGATTAACATTATCAAAACACCCCCTGGTCGCTTGTACGTGCCCCAGAGGGCGCTCCACACCACCTTTAAGGCCGACTTTCCAGGCCTCCGGGAGTTAATCTAAATAGAACGAGCTCATCTAGGGACTTCCCTATCGATAGTTGCAAAAATCATGAAGATCGGCCCAGTAGATCTTATGAATGAATTCTAACGAAAAATGAACATTTACTTTGTTTAAATGGACATATTTATAAATATCGCCTTCCCGATCGTCGTTTCTCTCGTCGTTGCCGCTGACGTCACTGGCGCTTTATATTTCCCATTCATTCTTATGGCCCGACCGCTAACGAGCACACTCCATCCTTCCACTTGCACATAGTTCCATTTAGCATAAATACGTCCAAATGAGAAAATTCATAACTTTATCAATTAAAATACAAAAATCCGGGACATAATTCGAAATTATTCATTTCGTACTTAATAAATAATTTTCACATCCTACTACCCAGGAACTGAACTACGGATGAATTATTAAGTTACCTTTTCCGTAAACGTATTTTAATCCGCGGTTAATCCCTGAAAATTTGATTTTAAGAGTTACTTGCGAATAAACGGCACCTAGATTTCAGAGCCTACAGTGTGCGATACCACGTATCTCCATTTGCGACGTTGCAGAATTCTCCCCTGGTAAAAATTGGCAGTAGAATCTGTGTTCCAAAACACCATGGACCTACAGCCGGCTGTAAGATTTCCAATAGCTTCTATAGCCGGCTACACAATTTCTTATAGCCTTTTATAGCCGATGGCGATTAAGAGCCAGGCGATAAAGTGTACCTATGGTAAGTACTTTACTAATTACGGATGCTAGGACTTGGTGAGTTTTTGGGCTACTGCTCTGCTCTTTTTGGGCCGTAGTATCTTGATTTATTTTGCGAGAAAAGCTCGCTTTGATGGATGCCTGCCATTCCTAATATATTAGAGCGCCTTCAGTTTCGTATGATACTGCGCAATACCTCTGGTGTGAAATAGTTGCTTCAAGCGCCGTGGCACGCTGCGGCGCGGGAGGCGGGCAGCTAGCGCGAAACGCGCTTTGTCGCCTACAAACCTAACAGGGATACTTCACGCGTTGCACAATGCGTGAAGTATCCCTGTTAGGTTTGTAGGCGCCAGTGCTTCGCCGCTCCGCTTTGTGTTAGGCTCTAATATTTAATCTGGCGGAGTCAGCGTTATTCAACTCATGATTTTGAAACGTTTGCACATCCTGTATGGATTGTTCTCATTTTAATTGATGAAAAAAATATGTATTGAAGAAAAATTAGTGTGTTTTGTAAATATTAAGGTGATTCCGTATTAAACTTAATGATTTCCAAAGCACAAGAATTTCTACACAATTTCTCATAGCCTATTATAATCGATGGCGAAAAAGCAACAGCCAGGCGATAAAGGGGAAAGCCCGGCGATAGGAACTGTAGCCCGGCTGCATAATTTTTTATCGCTTCGTATAGCCCGGCCATATGATTTTCTCCGCATTCTACAGCCAGCTATATGATTTTCTGTAGCCGGCTATAAGAATTCCTATGGTATTTTGAAACGCAGCTCTTATCGCCAATTTTTACCAGGGTCATCATCATAACTACCTTATTTCTCCTTTGAGAAACAAGTCGACGGAATTTCTTGATACATTTCTTGATTTCCCTTCTCTGTGAATAGAAAATACTGTTAAAATTTCAAGCTATGTGGTTGACTCGTTTCTCTCCGAAAAATAAATTATAAAAGCAGAAATTAGGAAACACCACAATGGAGATACGTGATTTCGCACTACGGTTATCGATTTGTTGGGTAAATCGAATGCAACAACGATGTAATTGTAAGCTATTGACATATTTTCTGATAGGTGGGTGAAAATTCTTTGACGGCGTACTTCTGGAATATTCGCTTAACAATGACAAGTGGCGAGGAGAAATTTTACGATGCTTTCAAAACAAGCCAACGCGAAAGATGGTCCTTTTACGCAGTCCGCGTCTCAATTCAATCAGCCTCAACATAAAAAACCGACTGTAATAAACAGTCTACCGTCTGCAGAGACAAAGAATTGCCATAAAATATGTCACAGGCGTGGCTAGACAACTCTTAGGTAAGAAAATACATCATCAGTTACGGTCATACTGACGAACGATTCAAATAGGCACGTCGTATGTGCCAAACTACGATCACTGTACTACTAATTCAAAGAGTTTTCTTGTCCCGCGGAAAGCAAGTAAATACATCCGCAGGGAAATTCCGAAATTCACCAAAAAACGGTTCTATGAAAATGTGTGCAATTCAAGCAATTTATAAATTATCATCCTAGTGTCGAGGAATCACTGGTAAAAAAAAAAACCTCTTAGACCGATGCCGCGGTGCATTGACTTAAGAGTGCAGTTTCTTGTCGCCGGATTTAAGAGTCTTGAACTCTTGTTTCAAGCGGATTTTGCATTGATTCAAGCGAATTTCGCATTGAAACAAGAGTCCAGACTCTTAAATCCGGCGACAAGAAACTGCACTCTTGAACCAAGAGGTTTTTTTTTTTACCAGTGATTCATATGCTTCAATATTCGAATTACAGATTAAATCAAAATTTCATCTGTAATTTCAGTGCCCATACAAGCCGTCCACCTATCTTGCTCTATAAATGTCTCAAGTGGAACCACTGGATAGTGCAAACACCTATAGACAGACCTATAGACCAGACAGACGTCGTCCACGCGAGATTCGCCTTCAATTTAACAGCATAGGCAATACACTTATCATGGAGAGAGAGTAGTTATCTATTCGAACCTGCATGTCGTTCCGTAAACTTAGATGAAACAAAGGCCCTTGGCTTCACGTCCCCTTAGCAACTGTTGGCAAGACGTCCTAGCTGTTCAACTAGACGTATTAATTTTCAATAGTTTAGTCTTTAAAAGGATCGAGGCTATGAAAAATCTTATATGAGCGATGGAACTGCGTTGATTTTCACCAGAATCTAGATTCTCTCGACCTTCTTGGCTGCAATGATATTTGGCGGCTCTCCTAGGATGCTTTCTCTGATGCGAAAACGAGAGAGGTCTACATGACTTTCGTCACGCGACAAAACAATGAGCCGGTGAAGAGGGTCAGGATACATTGTCAAAATTTCATGATGCACAAAGCATGATTAAAAAAATAACTCCCCAGTAAAATCACAAGCATGTTTGCCTTTTGAATACTGGCTAAATACAAAATGATCAGCCATTGTTTATATTTCATAGTAAACCGATGTTTCATCCCATTTAATGTCGATCCGAAATATGAATCAGTACAATTTTCGCATGAATGATCGAGGCTGGGGATAAAATATACACGAAGTAAAAATCAGGTGTAGAATATAAAGATACGATAACAAAATGAAACGCGTACTCACCAGGCGCCATCTGACAATAAAATCCTGGAAGAGAGAAAAAAGATAAAATTAGATTTGCATGTAATTACTATACGTCAGAATATCTTCAAGAATCATATAGTTTAGTAAAATGGTACCTTTTATTCTAGGGTTCGTACACAGGTTCTTCAACCATCTCCCAGGGCCGGATTAAGGGGGTGGCCACATGGGACATGGGCCGCGGCCCATAACGGCAAATTTAGGGGGCGGCAAATTTTGCAATTTTTGTAAACGTAAATATAAAAATAAAATTGCAAACGAGAAAAGGCGACAAAATCTTGCATTACCTGTGGGTATCGTAATTTCCAATTTTGTCGTTTTGCGGTCATACAAAAGACAGCACCTTTAATTAGTCGCGTTATGAGAGAAACCAAACACGCAATTTGGCCGCTCATTTATGAACATTCTTGGCCGTTTTGGTCTGACATTGGAATCTGAATTTTGTCAGTGACATTTTTGGTTGGCTGCCCTTTCATTAGTCTAGTTGAGAGAGAAATCAAACACGCAATTTGGCCTAGAACGGCGCGGCGCAGAGAGCAATGATGACGCAGACTTGAGATGGAAAGGAGAGGCCCTCGGCGCGGCGGTCGGCATGTATAACACATATTAGCGCCTACAAGACTGCATGAATACTTCACGCATAGCGTCAAACACAGTGCGGTCAGCAACGGTCGTCGTGTAACGCATAGCGCCTACAAGACTGCATGAATACTTCACGCATTGCGTCAAACACAGTGCGTTCAGCACGGCGCGGCGGTGGAAGTTAAAATTATTGAACCAAATTTATGATTGTTCTTTCATAATTTTTTCGTTCATTTCTTATTAATGGAAGGCATTGTCCACATAGAGACAGGTTTACGGAACTTGACTTTCGCGCCAAGTTCCGTGAATTTTTGCTGGTAGTGTTGACGGGGCTTCCGCAAAAAATGTATCCAACACGAGTAAACGGGTCTTATGCATCCCTCTCCCTCCGGCACGTTCACTTGACGGTTCTTATTGATGTTTCAAAACGAATAAGATGGGGGCGGCGAAATACAGGAGGCCCATGGGCGGCAAGAGCGGCAAGTAGGTAAATCTGGCCCTGCCATCTCCTGCTTTCATCTAAAAGGTTTAATACTTATGTTTTTTTTTTAATAAATACCGTGGTTAAAAAACCGACTGTTTCAAATATAAAACCGCTCGGAAAATTAATAAAAATGTATTAGATGATGTATGACAGCAGCCACAGTGAATGTATAAGCCTAAGTTTAGGGTAAATAACTTTTTGAAAACTCGATTTCTCCCATTATAGACTTTTGGAGCTCCCACACTTTCAAAAAGTCATAATTTGTCGTTTACCGTACAAAGAAACGTGACTCAATTCCAACGTTGCAACATTGACTCAAAAGATACGATTTTTCAAAAGAATGTACCTGAGCAATTTTCGCCAAAATTGTCTTGATTTTTGCATGAGACCACAGGAATCATCAGTGAAATTCTCAGTAAGAAATTCCCGAGATTTTATTTTAAGTGCAATATGCGAGGGGAAATTTGGCAACAATGAAATGGAGTTACGTTGCTTCGTCAGGGGAGCGACGAATTGCAGAACGAAGTCTAATTTTTGGAGCATATACGAACTATATTGGAAACATTAATTTTTCGTCGCTACAGTTTACTTCTCTTCGCTTGAAATCACTCATTAATTAGGAAAGTAATGTACAAAAGCGAGCATGCGCAGGGCAACGCACCCTTGCAGCACGTGCCTAGAAGTAACCACGGTTCATTCACTGCCGTGACGTCACACCTACCTCCTACCACGTTACAGAAAAAGCCGTAAGAGGAGTCTGAGATGAGCCTCCCGACACATAAGAGCATGTGCTACCTATGTCTTATACAGAAATGCACTTACGGATTTCCTCCGTAACACGACAGCCTACTTTTGCCGTGCTAAGGAAAAACGCCGTATGGACCTTCAGGCGTTGCCAAATTTCTTTTGGTAAATCACGAATTTCCGGAAAATTTGTAAATATTTTTCTTCCAATTTTTAAGAGAATTTTGTTCTAAATTTTAAATAAACGTTTTCAGGAGAGAATTTGGCAACTCTCGAATGTTCATACGGCGTTTTTCCTTCGCACGGCAGCCGTGCGTTTCTGCCGTGCTAAGTAAAAACATCGTGTGAGCATTCGAATGTTGCCAAATATCCGCGCAGAAAATATTTAATTTTGAAGAAAGCTATGAATATTTTTCCTTGTGATTTTCATACTTTTTAGATACAATCACGAACAAAATCCTCTAAAAATCGGAGAAGAAATATTCACACATTTTTCTGAAAATTCATGATTTTTCGAAGGAAATTGTCAACAAGTGATGGCTCACACGGCGTTCTTGTTTAACACGGCAGCGTAGGACAGTCGATTTTCGCTAAAGCAGAACTTGGTGCATACATTCTTCGGTTGAACTGATTTTATTGTCATGGTAAAACTTTGGAACATTACATCATACCGCTTTGCTCGATAAAGTAAACGCCAGTGATAACGAAAGTTACATCAGCGGAATTTGAGTAAATGTACAGCTTTTTCCGCGGCGTGACTCTGTTCATTCCACACTATTCTGCCGTGCTAAGGAAGAGCATCGTATGAACATTCGAGAGTTGCCAACTTTCTCTCAATAAAATGCTTATTTTTTAGGTTAGTTATGAATAATTTAAAACTTTCGGTAAAATTGCAAATATTAACTGAAAAAATTGGAAGCAAAATACTCATAAGTTTACCAGGAAATTCCTGTTTTATGAATGGAAAGGCAACGCATATGAAGGTTCATACGGTGTTTTTCCTTAGCACGGCAGTGCTGGTAGGGTCACTGATACAGCGAAAAAATTATTACGCCAAATTATCGCATCATATGCGTAGACGTTCTCTAATTTAGGGTGTTTCTGAAAATACTAGCCGTTTTGGATCTGATTGGAAGCTGAAAAAGCTTCTTTCATACCATGAAGGTGCGTAACGCTCAATTTGTCAACAACCATAATGCTATTTTGTCAACGCATAAAATTTTACTTCCTGTTAAGTTGAAAAATCAATGGAGTGTAAGCAACAAACGCATGGCCTTGAATTAAACATTTCTGAAAAATTCGACAGCGGCGCAACAAGAGCTTGGAAAGATTAGCATAAAAGTTGGGACGCGGGAGTAGGATAGGCGCACAGTTGATCGAGAATTTAAAGATTCGAATTGAATGGCGATATTTCTTGTTTATTCCTGACAGTTATGGGTAATTGTCTACTTACGAAAAAAATAATAAAATAAAATAAAAATAAATAAAAAACCGCGGGTCGGGTGCAAAAGCCAATGGCCATTGAAATTTATACATCATCATAATAATATAATCTAACTTTGCAGTCGTTGCAAAATTTCATAATTTAATAATGACATTCTAAGGCATGCTAGACAACGGATTTGTTGTGAAGTTTAGGAGAAACAGTCAGAATTCAAATCAGCTGCGTGGGTAGCCCGCTAACTTCAGATTTGAATTTCCATTTTGGAGAATAAAATATTTAAAACCTTCTCATCACGAATAACGTGTCTTGAAATTTCTCGTCATTTCTTCCGGAGGGAGCAGCCGCCGATCTCCCTCCCCCTATGTGCAAAGGCGCATCTAAATAAAACCATATGATAGTTTTGTCGTAATTGGCCTTTTAATTGAACTTGACCGTATTCAATTCAATTGAGGGTTAATCAACGGTGTGGCGGTGTCTAGTCTTTCATCATAGGCGTATGAGAATTTGCAGGTAGACTAAAGTTCTATAAAACGACCTCATAGACACGAAGTAAGGGAGATTTGCCCTTTAAAATGCCGCTATTTCTTCCAGAAAAGGTAGCGCGTTTTATCCTAACTTTAGAAAAGAAAAGAAAAGAAAAAAAATTAAGTACCTCATCTCGAGGAAAAATTGAGGAGTTTTCAAGTGCTTTACTGAGGCTCAATGATAATGGATAATTCATCAATCAAACGAGAGGACACCTTGTTATCATTTGCACGGCCTAAAATGAAGCACTCATAAATTTTGCTTGAGAAACTACATAAAATCCGAAAAATTGCGGATCACGTGCATGTTTGGCGATACACTTTTTCCGTTCAATCGGATCCCACAAAAAATTACGCGTTTTCTCTGGACCTTCTAAGCTTCCTGACCAATAGATGGCCTGGTCATACACAGTGCTTTTTTTATGTGTGTCGCTCGCAGGCAGTGCTAACAATCGTCGGAAATTCGTAGGCTTACATGCTGGTTTTGATTGTTGATGTTTGTGTTGTTCGATCAATCGCCAGGCATAATGAATGTTTCATTGGTGATGAACTTTGAAAGCACGATCTCAACCTAGAGTGCCTTCATTTTTATGTGATACTCTACGCTTTGTCGCGGAATTAGTTTAGCTACCTGTTCGAACCAACAGGTCACAAATTTCGCCATACGGTCTCCTGAGTGTACCAGTTACTACCATGTTTTACGGAGCGAAATTGCCCATTCCAAGTGAAGGCATTTTAGTAGTAACCTCATTTGCTTACTTCATTTTTATTCTAATCTACATGTAGTTTTAAATATTACTTGTTTATTTTGGCTTGTAGCTCATTTTTTTTTTAAAGGAATTACCATGTTTTATACAGCTTAGCAAGCCAAATTTGGCGATAAAATGTATTTATTTTTACATTGTATAATTTCCTTCATATAAATAGTATGGCTTGCGAGTTACCGGTGATTGGTAATTGCCTGCGAGCTGTGACCATCGAAACACGATTCCGTGACACGCGAAAGAGTCCTGTTTCCAGAATTCCGAACCTCCGCTCTGCCATTTATTACGTTCACTCTCATCCCAGTTTCTACGTGGTTGTCTCTTGATGAGATCTTGCGCTAATTTCCTCGTGAGCGGGAAAATTCCGGACGTGGTGCGCTATGCACTCGCGCATCATTTAACATTTCCCGGGTTGCTAATGTTGATGTGCCCGAGATCGCCCCCCTCGTTCCCACGAGAAACCAGATAATGCAAACATTCAACTGGCGAGTTCATTGCAAGTACATACAAACGCAACTTCTCGATTTAAAATCGTCGATAAAAGTTTGACTGTTCCCCGACATGTAAATACCGAGAGCTGTAGTTTTGGGTCGTCAGATGTCCACGGAAAAACTGGATTGTATCTTGCAGTAAGGCACGAATACTATGCCGTGCTAAGGAGGAACGCCGTATGAGCCTTTAGACGTTGCCATATTTCCTTCGATAAAAACCGCATTCACTGAGAAAATTGTGAATATTTTTTTCCCGAATTTTTCAGTCAATTTTGTTCACGATTTAATTTAAAATATTTGAAAATTTCTAGGGAAAACATGCGGAACTTGCCTCAAAAATACATGTTTTATTCGGGGGAATTTGGATACTCACGAGTGTTCTTACAGCGTTCTTCCTTAGCACGGCAGAACAACTGTGGGCCACTTGTAAAAGCACTCGTTTCTGTAGGAATGCTGATGGGACAAAAGTTGTTTCTGAAATACACGTCTGCAGCGTGCACCATCTGTAGAGGAGCTCAAAATTGGGGAAGCACGGATCGAAACCCATCTTAGAAATTTAAAGCCTGACAGTTTTTCACGGCGTTATCAGCTACCAACACCCTCGTTACGGATCATACCATGACATTTAAAAAAGATTTAGACGAAGACATAAAACACGTTCAATCGAGTATTGCCCTTGAAATCTACAGAAAAATGAGATAACCTCACACTAGGGTCATCTGTGAACGAGTGAGACATTTTTTTAGAGCACATGGGAACGTTGACCGCGGCTTGGCTGTTCTCTAAGCAGAAAATATCGTTTGTTGAACCTTGGTCATAATTAGAAACATTTTTTCAAATCTCGATACAAATATAGAGAATCCGAACAGATCTAGCTAAAATACTGGTTTTCCATTATTTTACGGCAGAGAGCTGATCAATCACGCCGCAAAGCTAATCTCGAAAAAAGTTTTTGGCATGATAAATCAGTTTTTCACGAAACATTTAAGGTGGAACCAGTCTTTCGGCCAAATTTGCAAGATCTGGACATTTGTTTACTTCCGGTGTGGGGCCGCCTTGAGTTTTGGTTCAGAACTTTCAAAATACTTTTCCACTGATTTGTTACCCCTATATTTCACTTCAAAATGGAACAGTTTGTCGTTCCCCTCACGAAGAAACGTGTTGCCAAATTTCATCTAGAAAATTGCAACTTTACTAGGAGGATCTTGAACATTTCTGAATGAAAATTGCACCGATTTATTTTCTGATCCCATGCAAGAATCAGAAAAATTTTTGACAACAATTTCACAGGTAAATTCTTGTAAAAAATTAAATTGTCTCAATCGCAATTTTGCACCCTTGAAATGGAATTCCAGTTGGAATGGTTTCCTCGTCCGGAAAACCACGAGTTGTTACTCCCAAGGAAAGACTAGTGATCACAGGACACAGGGCTGCCAAAGAATTTAGAAAATGAAATTCCCTTACATTTCCCTGACACATTTTGATGAAATTCCCTGACAAGTGAAGATATGGTAGGTGGTTCAGAAGACGTAATTGAAAATAGTTTTCGGACAAAATTTGTTGTCCAAACCCTCAAACCCATTCCAGAATGCAAATAAAGATTTTTTAACAAATTTTCCCTAACATTTTCGTCATTTTCCCTGATATTTCCCGGTTTTCTCTGACTTTTTAAAATTCCCTGACATTTTATAGAAACTTCTGTGGGTGACAGTCACAAAGTTAATTTCACAGAAAAGGTGATAAAACTCGCGAGCTCACTTGCGCTATATTAAATTAGTTGAGACGCGTTTCGGGGTCGAGATGGCCCCATCATCCCTGACATTTCCCAATTTTCTCTGACTTTTTAAAATTCCCTGACATTTCCCAGTATTCTCTGACTGGCAACCCTGGATCCGGCAAAATTTGCTCGAAACCTCGCGGTATCCGTTTTTCCGGTGTAGCAGAATCACCTTCAACCGGAGCTGAGGCAAATTACACTACACGCTCCATCCCAGCATTGAATCTTGGAGCGCGAAGCCGGTGAACTAGAAGTTTCGGGGCTGACGGCGAGACTCACCGAATTTGGTGAAGACGAAGAGGAGGCAGAATATCCAGTGAGCGCCCATCTCGGGGCCGGGGGACTTGGGGGACCGGCACGGACTAATCACACGTTTCCGGAGGGGTGGGGGCGGGGGCGGGGGCTGGCGGGGGACGCGGCACTTAACTCCCGGCCGAGACGTATCAATCTAGGCGTCGCGCGTCGCGTCGGAACCAGACTGAGCGTCCAAGTCGGGACCGGGGGCCTGATTGTGGATCTCAGACGTGGATGTGACTGAGCATCTCCCGCGCATTCTCGACGCAAGGCAGCGAGATAGCCGCTAAATTGGAGACACGAGCTCCACGCCTGGCGCTCGAACCGCTCTGTGGCGCTGCCCAAACCTGACACGGGAATAGCAGGTGTTATGCCAGGGCCGGGCTCGCTGGCAACTTTCCGGGGGCTATCGAGCCAAACTCGAGGGTGGCCCCATCCAGAAAAAAAGGAGGTGTTTGCATCTTGAGGTTCGTTTACCCTGTGACGTAGGTCGGTTCGACCTGGCCAGCGGAATCCGGAATGGAGATGTTGCATGTGTGAGGAATTTGCGATTTGACTCTAGATTCTTATGTAAAAGTTCGCGAGAAACACCATGGTGCCACTGGTTTTCTCTGAGATCAACTCCCAAGCTCAAAGAAAGCTCTCAAGTTGAGGCCAAAATGGAGGAGATATCCCACCCTACCCTGAGAGTCCACCTCTACATCAAGACAAACTCTCCATGCAAAGATAAGGAGCAAATACATTAGCAGTGATGCCGTGTTTTCAGTTTTTGAGTCCCCAAATGAAGTGGCAGCCCTTCCATTTTGGCCTCAATTTGAGCGCTTTTTTTGAGCTTGATAGTTTTATTTCAGAGAAAACCAGTGGCACCATCGTGTTTCTCGCGAACTTTTACATGAGAATCAACAGTCAAATCGCAAATTCCTGACACACGCAACATCTCCATTCGAAGTAAGAAAAAAGGACCATAATGCCCCACTTTTTTGCTTAAATCAACTCATGATATAACTTCAAGCACTTTTTATAGAATGACTTTTTTCCATAAATTACACCATTGCCAAGAAAATCGATGATAAAAGTCGCTGTGCCGACCTACGTCATCAAAAAAATTACAGGATGCCCGAAATGCGAACACCTCCTTTTTTCTCTCTACGGGGTGGCCCGGGGTTGGACATGCCTGTCCCCCACATAGATCAACTTGGTCCTCCGCAAAAAAAGGGAGGAATTTCGCTGAGTTGGTGTTTAACATGTGAGATCAGTTATGTGAAATGTGGGTGAAGTGGATAGTGCCCGGACGGTCAAAACGCCTTCAATCCCGTGCATATGCAACACGGACATCCATGGAGCCCGAATAGTTGCATCCAGGGAGTTGAAATGAAAATTGTAGTATTCATCGCATTACTGCAAGATATCTAGCAGTGGTAGGTAACCCACAAAAGGTTGATAAAGTAGGTACTTAAGCAAGTAGATTATATTCGGTGCCTTAAAAATTCTACATTTTGCACGTCATTTTCTATTTTTTTTTTTTTTTTTTTTTTTTTTTTTTTTTTTTTTTTTTTTTTTTTTTGGTGCATGTTTGTTTAAAGGATCTAGTAGAATCTTAGGCTAGGTGCACTGGAATTTGCTAAGACTCGGGAGGTAGGTACACTGCCGTGCTAAGGAAAAACGCCGTATGAGCGTTCGAATGTTGCAAAATTGCCTTTCGGAAAATATTTATTTTGGAGGAAATTTATGAATATTCTTCATTGAAATTTTCAGACACTTTAGCCCAAATTACGAACAAATTATTTTGAAGAATCAGAAGAAAATTATTTATAAATTTTCCTGAAAATTCGTGATTTCTTGAAGAAAATTTGGCCACACCTGAGGACTCACACGGCGTTCTTCCTTAGCACGGCGGACGGCGGTACAAGAAAAAGCTTCAGAGGTAGGACTCACCGCGATGATTGGGATCGGGATTTGACTATCTTCTGAACTTCGACCCTTCGATGACATGTGCCCCTGCTATCATGCAGTACTCATATCACTGGCTTAGCAAGGCGCGGCACTGCGCTTTGAGGTGATCTTTTTCACTCGCATAGAACCATGAGCCATACATGTTATCCTACAGTCCTATTCACTCGCCCTATAAACAGAGTAGGTAACACATTTTTAAAAATAATATTTTTGAATTCATGCATTTAAGAGAGTTTATTTCGCCACGTTAACCTTCCAGTTCGTGGAATAATCGCAACTACCCACGAAATAGTGCTTGGCATGGCCGACTCATGACTCAAAATTATTCGATCATGTAAATCTAAGGTCGTACTTTAATTGTCATACTGCACTGAGTACTAAAAGTGAGAGGAGGGGTGGAATACGAGAGAAGGGGTACATGGTGAAACAGTTTGAAACGAGGCCAAGCGAAAGTGAATAGGAAGTTGATGGATCAGGGAGTGTGATGCATTTTTCGGGAGGGCGGGTTCTTCTGGACCCACTTCAGCTATGGCCCTGCTAGAGGCAGATACGAAATTAACCTCCCGTTAGTAACCAGGTGCGTCTTTAGAAGCAGATGTGTTCTACAGAAGGAAAAAGAGGAGGAACTAGACTTTAGAAGAGAGGGTGACACAATTCCTGAGATTTTCAAAACATTACCACGGTTATGGAGGGGGGGGGGGGCTTCCGAAGCCCAAACCTCTGAGATGATCACGCCTTAGGATCTCTGAGAACTAACATGGTGTATTAGAACATATTTTGAAACACACATGCGAAGGAGGATTAATTTCAGGATTACAGGTCTTCGAAGAAGGTTTTTTTTTTTCTATAATCAGTCTAGTTTTTGAAGAATCACTGAAATAGCTAGATAAATATTTGTTTGTGGTAAATCATTTCAGATAGTTATTTGCATAATAGCTAAAAATTAGTTAAAAGAAAATGAAACTTGTGTTTTGTTTTCTTTTTACTTTCTAGTGTTTATTAATAAACTTAAATAAGTTACAAAATAATTACCCAAATAAATAACTACAAAATATACCGATAGTAAACATATCACAAAGCTTACAAGTTAATTTTGCAGGTAGACGGTGACTCACCTCCTGCCAAGCTCAAGCATAAATCACGAAGAGCAAGTGATGAAAAATTTACTAAAAACTGATATGTTATTTTGATGAGCTTCTATTTGCTATCCTTCTATGGAAAATTCAAGTTATAGTGATATTTTTAGTTCCATATAAAAAAAGAAAAAAAAAGAAAAAAAAAGAATCGAGCCAATATTATAATGAATGCAAGTGTTATATGAGTAGATTCGTTTGCAGCCATAATTTTGACTCACTACCAATCACGAGTTTTATGAAAATTATTTTATTTAAATTGGATTCTCCAGAAAAATGTGTCAGTCTTGCCGATCAATAGTGAACTTTCAAGTTCTCATTATATGAAGGATCTTTTGGAAAAAGGGAGCATGTTCATCTAAAGTTGCGAAGATTGTGCAACTTTCCTACTCCAATTAAATTTTGCTTCACCATGCACAGAATATTTGAAAAAATTACCTCATAAAATTAGAATTTTTTAGAGAACAAACAAATAAAATTAAAAGCCTCTAATTGACAAAGAAACATGGAAATCTGCAAAATCTCAGCATATTTAAGTGCAAAACCATGTATCTCCCTTGCGGTGCTTCAAAATTTCAACTCCTACTTTATATCTTAAAGGAGAAACAAGCCTTGACGGCTTAAAACTCATATTAATTATTCTGCTAGCACAGAAGAAAAACCAAGGTAGCTTTCAAGAAATTTTGTTGTTTATTTTTCCCTAAAAAAAATTAAAAGCGAAAAGAAACTGCAATGTCACAAACGGAAATACATGATTTCGCACTTTGGCCATCCATTTGTGTCCTTTTTCTAAATGGTCCTACATACATATGCAAATACAGGACTATGGCAACAGACAAAACCTCTGCTGCTAGATTAACATTTTCAATGCCTAGCTTTTCTTCATCCAGTATTTTCTCACTACCAAATATTTAATTACAGACTTTTCAGACAAGTAACCACTTTTAGGTCACCTTTGTCAAAGCAGTCAATGTAAACTCAAAAAATGTATAAATAGAAACAAATCCAATACCAATACTAATTGAAAAAATACTCTAATTCACTTTAAATAGTCCAAAAATGCAACAATGAGACTGCAACCCAATGTAAGCACGGACAAATTTGGGAGACAAGGGGACTTGAATGCTTCCATACATTTTTGCAATATTTGTGACTTAAGCTAAAATGCTGGAATCCGACAATACTTTGTCTGAGAGATCAGTAATACCTAGTAAGTATTTGTTCTTCTTCTACTTTCAGTAATACTAGTGCATCATAGACAATGAGCAGCTGAACATTTAATCATCAGTCAGGTATTTCATTTAGAGAGAATAGAAACTACGAAACTCCTTTTGTCATATTAATATTTTCCTCTTGAGAGTGGTCTACATTTGTTAGACCAGAAGAATTGCTGCATTGATGTCCAAGAATTTTGTCACCCGATTTTAACCAAGGTACACTCTACTACAGGTATAGACAAATGGAATTTTAAAAAATCATCGAAACGCTTGGATTTGACAGCGTCCAATGGTACGAATGCGATGCCATAGTGGAAACTTGTTTATTTTCTGTTCTGAGAGTGGGTCTCATCAATTTCGTGTTATTTTTTCGTGTTCTTAGTTAAGCTTTTCATTATTTGGAGTTTTATCAATTTTTTAAATTCATCTGATAGCTTATTGAAACTACCAGGATCTGACAGAACCTGACTAAAGATGGCACGACTTGCAACGTCACTCGATAGCGTATATTCTCAGCGCTGCCACTTCGGCACCCCCTTTGTCCATACCTGTAGTAAAGTGTACCTTGGATTTTAACGATAAGTCTGCATTAACACTCAGAATTAGAGGCCTCGCATAAGAAAGCTGCTGCACTTTCAGAGTGCGCTAGAGGATCAGCTATTCACATTTTGGTATTGAAAACACAAGATCATGCACTGAGAAGACAAGATTCAAGATGGCAGACCTTTTATCTCACTATAAAAATGTCTTAAAATACTTGGCTCGAATCCTGGCTATTTTGAAGAAGAGGGCTCAGGATTTTTTAAAGTAAACATCAAGCACTTGGAAAAATGTTTACTTTTTTCTGTGTTACTTCTACTGGTGATGTACCTCAAACATAGATGCACATTGTCTGCTCTTATTTTAATTTTTTCCCCTCCTTATCTTTTCCATGCTCTGGCTATCTGAATTTACAGTGGTGTTGGAAATTATGGCGCACTTTATAAAATCTTATTCAAATGTAAACATTATTTTACTAAAATTGGAAGTATCCTCATTTGTATCTTAATTTCTCCTTGGAATATAAACAAAAATTACTGGTAAGAAACACAAGTTTAATTCACTCATCACATGCTGGGACGGAAATAATTCTGATTTATTCCAAATCTATACCATTTGATAGCTTCACTGAAAAGTAATACATGTATTCACATAACAACATTGATGAGTCTCTTATTCAAATTTTGAGAGACAAATTTGTTTTAGGTCGTTCTAGGTATTTTCAAACTTTTAAAAAATATAAGTCCATAAACCTATGAGTTTAGGAAGAAAATCAAAGGGCAAAAAATAGGAACATTAAAACAAAATTGCACCCACCAGCTCATGGAAGAAAACTTTATGTACATGATCACATTTCTTCGTTTTCTTCTAAGCAGGTCACACTGGTAAAGTTCTTGAGACACTCCGCGTGACAGCAGATGAAAACAGTCTTGTCATGAAGGACAACCCTGACTGACCGCCAGGAATAGCTGTGAATAGGAACCAAACTAAGGCAATTAATTGGAGAACAGCCATTAAGACTGTGAAAGCAGCACTTTGTAGCCAGAGAGCCCCGTAGAGAGTAGCCAACAGTGTACTCACATAGGCTGCGGAGAATGGTAGTCTGTCTCTGGCACACAGACCTTGCAGATGGGCCAGTGGACCCCACAGAAATGAAAAACTGGAAGAAAAAATAGACAGATTAGAACTGATTAAAGTATGTATCTAGGGGTGGATGTAAATGACATTTCAACATATCGACCATGCAGGTCGGCAATCACATAACTTGGCTGGTGATGTCGCAAAATTCCTATCATACTTTATTTTTTAAATGGAAAACTACTCGACGGCAATTCTTTAAAACTGCAGTGATTTTTCTTCTCTGTGCAAAGAAAATTCTGCAAAAACTTCAAGGAATGATGTCAATTTGTTCTCTTTTAAAAAAATAACACAGTGGCGGAGATTTTCAGACACCGCAAACGAGTTATGTGATTGCCGACTTACACCGTTGACTAAGATAAGTTTGGTACGATGATGGTGTGAGAATTTACATTAAAAAGCTATTCTTTATCCTCTTGAAAATTATATTTTTATGGTCAGTGCTATTTTTCTCCTCTCTGACTAAATAAGAGGTAAATTTGCTTTGGGTAAGCAGGCTATTTGTATGGCTCTTCAAAAGGCTGTGACCAGGATTTTAGTCTTGGACTAAAAAATTAAAACTCAATAAGTAGAGTTCATTTTGTGGCTCTCGCTCTAATTTTTGGTTTTTTCTGGATTGGATTTCTCTGCATAACAACATGGGCCCAGCACTATTCTGCCATTCTTTTACATACAATAATCGGGCCAAATTTTTAATGTTTCTCTAATTAGAAATAAACTAATTGTAAGTACTTAAAAATTAGGAGATCTTTCAGATTTAAATTGACAGGAGTATCAAACTTGATACCATTAGACTGGTGCTTACTTACTCTACAGATAAAGAATAATTTAGTAAATGAAAGTAGCAATAAACTTTTCTCCAATCCCTAAGTTAAACAACACTGATATTGATTGCGCGGAGAAAAGTCTACCTATATTAGGACTGGATATGCTTACATACCTAAATAAGAAAAATAGACTTCCTAGACTGAACAGTAGAGCAAATTTGCGAGCTTTGAGCAGTAGGACTGGAATAAGCATCAGAGCTACAAAGAAGCAAATTCCACCAATACAGAGACAGACAAAGAATCCAATAAGTCGCTGCAATCGACTCTGAAATCATGACAAAAAGAAATGAGAGGATGACAATAAATAATTAATTAATATAATAATTGTCTGGTAAAAAAATAACAAATAAAGGATTTTACCAATGACGTGTGCCGATTTGCTTCCTTCTAAAAAGAAACATCTGGAACATACTTTCCTTTGGAATATCCTTCCGAGAATATCCTATGAGCATGCAGCCAAATCAGCCGGCCAAACGGTCCTTTCCTTCTGAGTTTGCGTTGTCAGTCTCACGCGAGGGGTAGACTCAAACCAGAGGGTAAGCACCCAGACTCTCTGACGAGGGATTGCTCCGGCACCGAGTGTGCCCGCATACTCGATTCCCAATTCCTGTGCCATTCACAATCTAACACTGCAAAATTTTTGTTGCATCTACCATTGCTTCCTGACATTCTTGCTTCTTGAACATTTTTCTACTAGACATCAAAATCTGCATTGCTGCTTTACAACTAAGTTGTCTGGCCTAACAGGCAGACATTTTTTTGTTACTTGAGTTAGAGTCAAATAAGGTTACGCGCTTTTACACTGCGACAGAGGATCTGTCATCTTGATTTTGCCATTTACTTTAAATGTAAAAGTGACGTCTGATGGTCTTCCGTTACAGTCTCAGAGTGCGTAAACTTATTTAAGATGGTTGAAAACCTAATTAGGCAAATATGATGAGTAACTACTTACTAAAGTAGGACAGCAGTCATTCCTCCTGTATGTAGCAAACCATCCTTCTGAATCCTCGATCACTTCAGACTTTTTAAACCATGGTCCTATTTGAGGCATTGAAAAAGATGTATTGAAGGAGCTTTTCTGTCCAGAGCCATTCTGGAGCAAATAATCGTTCAATTCGTCCTTAATGTTGCTCATTCTGCAGGTGAGCTGGATAATTCTTGAGACAACGCAGCACAACTAAGTAATCAGGATCACTGTTTTGGTGCAATGAATAGATTCAACAATTGGCATCGCCCAGATGATCACATACACAACTTTATGGAATCATGCTCTATTCATGACTTCAATCATTGTCTACAGATGTCATCAACTACAGTTTTGAAAGCTTAATTTGCTAGAATTTCGCATAAATGTGGCTTTAATATCCAGCTCCAGTCTGAAACTCCCTTAGGTACTTGTTTGCATCCACTTTTCCCACTAGTTTAGAAGTTTACTTACAAGACCGGGAAACTAAGAGTTTGGCATTCCATTGAATTGGGGTGAAATGTATCTAAAATTCGTGATAGGTAAACGAAGAGATAACTGGCTAACTGCTAACTGACAGACGAATTGCGAACAAATGCATGAAAATTACAAGTGACACAAATTGACGATGATAAAAAGTAAAAATCGTGATAACACAACCGTCAACCGAAACCTTTGGTGGCGCTGCGCTGCGGCCATCAACGTTGGGTAACAATGGCGGTAAAATTCAAAATGACGCTCTTTTTCTTGGGACTTTCAGGTAAGGTGTTAAAAGAGGCGATCTACCAATCGAATAATGGACGAAGTATTCACTCTCTAATTACTATGTGATTTCAAAACTTTCTTTTCATTGCGTGTAATAATGTTTATGTTCTTCCTTCTTTGAGAATTTTCTACAGCTTTGAAAACTCTAAATTTTTAAAAAATCAAGGGGATATAAGAGGGTTTCCCATCATTCTTTTGCTCTGATTTTACGTTTGTTAATCCTTGCACTTCATGTAGCACGTAGAGAGCATTTAAGAGGTATATTTGACGGTGTAGGTGATCGGCAATCACATAATTCAGTTTGCAGAGTTGCAGACTTCCTGTCATACTTTATTTTTTAAACAGAAAACTACTAAACAGCAATTCTTCAAAACTGCCATGATTTTTTCTGTGCCAAGAAAATTCTGCATAGACTCCAAGGAATGATGTCAATTCGTTCTCCTTTAAAAAATAAAGTAGGTAGAGGTGGAGATTTTCAGACACCGCAAACGAGGTATGTGATTGTGGACTTACGTTGTCGATATGTAGTGTGCCACAGGAGAAAAGAATAGTTTTATTTCTTATATTTTTATTTTCTATTTTTTTTTTCCTATAAATATATTTATTTCATTTTTTTTCTATTATTAATTACGCTTTGTGTAGATTTTCGGAATTACTGTATCAAGTTCTTTATTTATATTATCAAGCCGAGTTCTTTATGATTGTCGATAGACTCTTACCACCCAGGCTGTCCTCCTGATGAGGATGAAGCTTTGACTACAATAGGAATGTTGATGTTTCATTGGAATAGATAAATATTGAAAGATTAAATGACATATGGAGATGCAGAGATTTAATATGGCATCTCTTTTGGCAGAAATGTTTCTAAATTTTAAACATAATCTACTCTAATCTAAGATTTTGATGCATTTCTAGGTACTCTTTAATAAAGTTTCTATTAAAATGGTAAAATTGTGATTACTAAATAGCACAGTGATGTGGCACTTTGCATGCTTCCTGTGGTGTAGTGGTTGAAGGGCTAGCTGCATGACCAAGGGACTTGGATCAATTCCTAGCTCCACAACCCAAGTTTGATGGTCTCAAGCATCAGTTATCTGAGGCAGCAGGGCTCTACTTGATTGAAGGTGCTAGTTTACCCTGTGCGTAATATTTGAGATGAAAAACATACAAAAAAAAAACTGTTGTAAAATTTTTGGTGCATGTACTTTTAATATTTATCAATTTTTTGTAAAGAAGGAAAGCTTCATACATGATATCAAAAATAAAAAAAATATTTCCAGTTATGGCAGATAGAACTATTGACCGAGGTGTTAGAAGCCACAATTTTTAATAAGATGTTACCACTGAAGTTGGCACACAAATAAAAAAAGTCAAATCTCATTTTCAAACAACAGATGACTTTCAAGAGGACATCATTATCAAAATGTAATTACAAATCCAAAAGAATCACATTGAAATTCATTGCTTACTCTATTTGCATTGAATTTCTTAAAATAATTTGATCAGCTCATTTCAGACCACTACTTTTACAGGATATTGCATAAATAATTAATAAAGACTTTGAGCTTATAAGTTTAGTACATCAAGCTCATGTTCAGTTATTGGTTGATGCAATACTGTTACATCCCAGGCAAAGGTGCATTGCACTTTTTCAAGGAAGTATTTGACTTTTTAAAGATGAAGGAAAACAGTATTATCATTAAAGTGTTTTTTCAAGTGAGGAAAAAGTTCTTTGCTTGACTAATGACTGATTTACCTTCCATTTCAAATTCACCATTTTCCAAGAATGCTGGAGTGAATTCACGATATGCAATGCAGACACGGCGGCTGGTAATGTCTTCCCTAAAAATTAGATGTTCCCATTCATACCTAGCCTCACCATATAGAACTAATAATGAATTTTTTGGCATAGGAATTCTTACAGTTGGATAACTATCCCTAAGGGTCTCAACTTTTGGTTCATGATTCGAATAAAATAGGTTGTATTTGCTATTATCTCCATGATATTTACGAAGCGTAAGAACCGAATCACTCAACAAATTAACGGTTACAATCCTTTCGCCCCAAACCCAACAATCATCAATGTGGGGATCTATTAAAGCTCCTCGAGCCGGGTCATATTCAAGAGAGCATTGTTCAATTGTTTGATAATCTTTCATTATATCAACTTCCTTGAATCGCTTTTGAATGAACTCTGTGCCTTTAGGGAACCCATTAAAATTACCTAGTTTCATTTTTCGATGCTTAAAATTACACTTAGGACCGAAATTCTGTTTCCTTCGACCACTCTGGGACAAATCCCAGGGCATAGAATCCAAGAACTGAATCAGGCTTTCTCCTTCAGCTTGAGAGATAAAATTATTCTTCACATAGACACCTTCAATTCGAAAATTCTTTTCACCATGATTTGGATGAGATAGGACACTGTCAGGACTCCACCCTTGCCAACATAGATCACAGTCTGCGCAGTAAACAAATGAATTGTCGACCTCATCAGAGGAGGCCACACAGGCATTATTCAGTCCATATTCCGCTTCACATTTAAAGCAAGTCCTGACGCCTTTACAGCCACAAAAGTTGGATCGGTCCATGATGGACAGGAAAAGATCGAAAGCATGTAGTAACACTTTAACAGGAATCGTAACGCACCACTGTTTTCACCTCTTCCAATCTGCGAGCACAGGAGGACAGTCCAGAAAAATTCATTGATACCTGCATTTTACTTTCTAAGAGGAAACATTGTGAATTCCTACGAGGAAAATCCACTTACTAGACTTGATTCCGAGTGTAATGCTGTTTCTATCTTTTCAAAAGACCGACTAAAAATTGCTAAAAACACATGTCAAAAACAACACAACCGTGAGCTAGGTAGGTTATGTTTACCAAAACATAACCTAATTGTTTATTGTTGTCACTCCTTTCAATCCTTATCAGTATATATCAGTAGCTGTCAGTTCATTTAATTTGACTCGCAGGATTTTCGAAAGTTTTTTGCGGGTTCACAGAAAGCTTATTCTCTTATCAGATTCACCAACAGTACTCTTCAAAAGGTATTTCAGTTTGCTGTTTGCTCATCTGGTGCAGATCTTCAAACCCTTATCACTACCTCATTGAATGATCTCAGCATTCGGCAAGTTTTTCTGCCGTTTACAAGTTTCTTGGCCGTTTATCTTCTGTGTCAGTGAATTCAACAATGGCTGAAGTAAGTTTAAATCAGAACATACTTTACTTCCTTATAATACCTACCTTCTAGTTTGATTGTCTGGGGTCTTGGCGTATTCAAACTAGGTACATAAGTAGCGGATTATGTAAAAAAGCACCGTAACAATGAAATAAAAAATTCTGGCTGATTGTACTTAATTTCCCACTTACCCTCGAAAACAACAATAGTCTGTGCGCACAACTCCTAAGTATCATTCTCCTACAAAAAACAAAACTGTAAAATTGAAAAGAATGAAAATAGTACTTGGATATAAGTCTAATGTGAGATTCATTGTCGAAGTAAACTGTTTGGGACCGTTTGGAAACAGAATTGCCCAATTCTCAATGGTCTGCGTTGTTGGATTTTGTCAGAATTATCTGATGACTTGTGTGTTTACATATGAAAGCCTAACGTTTTACCAAACGCTCAACAATCCCAGAAGGTCGATGGGACCATTGGGTTGTGTTTGCAAATAGAAGAACCAAACGGAATCGGACAAGTTTACTTTAACAACGCATCTGTGGTGTATACTTATCATTAAGATTGAGGGCAGTATTAAATGGTACCTTTGTTTGTAGGCAAATTGTGGTATTTTTCACCAGATTTTACATATATTTTAGCCAAATTTAATTAATTTATTTTTTTCTTCATGCTGTTTACAAAGTCTATTCTTACCCATATGTCTCCTATTAATGGCTTTTCTAATTTTTCAGGAAGTGAGGAAGTACCTATTTGATCTTCTCTTCAAGTAAGTTTCCCACCTTGCTTTAAGCCACTTACTATGCTTAATCATTTTGTTTTAAGTCTCACCTCATGCACCAAAAAAAAAAAAAAAAAAAAAAAAAAAAAAGAAAGAAAAAAGAAAAATATGGGGTAAAATCTAGATGGTCATCAATATTGCTAAATAATTAGCAGAACAACAGTTAAGAACCGAGGAGGGACTAAAATACATATAATTACCCATATTATTGCCACCCTGCTGGTCAGAAAACCTTCAGCCGTTACTTATGATTCAAATTACTAAACTTGCTGTAGATATATAATTATTTCCTTATCAAGCAGATTCAGAGAGAAAGTCTGACTGATATTCCAAAGAGGTAACGCTCTTTCTAATTATTTTTTAAGTGATTATCGGAACATTTTTACCATCGGATTATCGCCAACAATTATCGGAATCTCTCCTCGTGTAATCCGACAAAGCCTCAGCAAACTGTCTCAAAATATAAAACTGACTTTTCCAAATTATGATAAATGTGTAGAACTCAATGAAGTTAATAATGACCTGGGCAGTTATAATATCTATTTTTAAATAAAATGACTTATTTTCTTTTCTCCTGTTTTCCAGGGTAGATGGTCTATACTGCATTCTAATTACAGACAGAGATGGAGTAGCCGTGATCAAAGGTTTGTATCCGATCCCCTTCTGGTTTCTTTACTTCTTTTCCACCACAAGGAGTATTTATAACATTTACAAATGTCAATTTAGGGAGAAGAGGCAGGGAAATAATTAATGTGCCACTTCTTGCAATCAGTTAATTTTGATCTTAAAACATCAAGAGCCGAGGCAATTTGTTCTTGACACCTGTCAACCTCTCTTTTTTCATGAAAAAAAAAGTACTTACAAATGACTAATGTAGTTATGCATTTTGTACAAAATCCAAATGTGATTAAAAGATTGAATTTGATCAACCTGATGTGATTTATACTGAGAGGAACAATGTGCAAATTGATTAAATCTAATGGAGCTATGTAGCAAGCAGACCCTGTGCACATAGTTCCTTTTGAGATACCTCATTCATTTGCATCTAGTTTCATTTGGCGTCAATACAAATACGTCTGATTTTTACTAATAAAACTGTTAAAATTCCAACCATCTTTAAATTTGCTTTCCTAATCCCTTCTTTTCACTATCATTGAAAAAAAAATTCACGGACCCAAAACTGATCATTTTTAAATGAAGTTAATTAGCTCCCAAGGTGAAGTGTGGTTGTAGTTTTTAAGTTGATTAAGGTTGCTAATTTTTATGCTAGATCTCTAAGGCAGCCAGAATGGTTTGAAACAAACACTGTTCCCCCTCGTTGCTCTTGGGCCCACGGTTCTGAGCTTGACTACTTTCTACCGTCTATTAAGGCTCTCACTCATCCGTGTTCTTCTTTTTGCTTTAGTTGCAACTGAAAAGACACCTGAGATGGCAATGCGGCAACCATTTTTGTCTGCTTTCTCAATGGCAACTGATCAAGGAAGCAAATTTGGCCTGGGCAAGAATAAATCGATTATTTGCATGTACGGAAATTATCAGGTTTGTACCCTTAATTATTTATAATTCATATGTGTAAAAATGTTATGGACTATCAGACTGAGGGAAAAATTCTGGTATGATCTCAATTTTTTTTTTTTTTTTTTTTTTTTTTTTTTTTTTTTTTGTAATTTGTTCAGACACTCCCAGGTGCTTTGCTTGATCGAACTGGCATGCATTTTGTAATTTATATTTGCTGAAACAAAAGAACTCAGCAGATTTTGTTTTTTAGCCTTAAAAAAATGATAGCCCCGGCATACAAGCTTAGATTAATTTTTTTTTTTTTTTTTTTTTTTTTGAAGGAATTTTATTTAAATATAACGTAACTATTACAAGTTTTTCCTTGTATCTATCTACATGATTTAAAACTACATTTAAAAAAATTGCATTTAATTTACAGGGTAACGTCAGATAATACGACGATTAAAGATTAATTCACAACCAAAAAAATTGCAAATTCAAAGGTTTAAAGGTAGAATTCTTCTTGGGGAAAAATTTCACATTTTATACAGAGGTTAATTACTGTAACCAATGCACCATTTTTTTTCCATGAAGATCTCTTCTTTCATTCCACTGAACTTATTATGGCTTAGAATCATTCTTTAGGTTCATGCCCAGGAGCTGTTCTTTTTTTCTTGGCTAATTAATCAAAAGCTGCTGAGACTTTTTACTGATTGGTGTGATAAATTGCATGTCAGTTAGACCATGCTAAAAACCTAAGAAAAATCACCTTAATGCAGAATTTGGTGGACTTATTGAAAACTTCTAAATATTATGTATAAGTGAGAAAACACTATATTCCATTTCTGTCAACTAAAGCTCTTTACGTACAAAAAAGCAAAGTATCCATCAAGTCCTCTAATACTTACCTCAGTAATTTTGGTGTGCTTTACAATGGACCGATTTTCTCCGTTGAATTAATTTATCTTGAACATATCTTGAGAATCCCGTATCAATTAAAAATTGATTGGTATTTTTTTTCTCAAAAAAAAAAAAAAAATCAAGTTTAAATTATTTCTGAATTTATGAGTTCATATCCATTGGCTAATCTGACCTTACTTTGGTTTTGTTGTGTATTGCGAGGGAGAATTTTGCGGCAGGTAGTTCTAATGTAATTTACCAGCAGTTGCAGTTTTTGAAAGTGGAAACCTATGATAGAGCTTCACAAACTTCCAACAAGTATTTAATCCATATGAAACTGAAATTTTTAGTACAGTGATGTTTGGCCAGTCCGATCAAAAAAAGGAATTTAGAAATTTCGACTCTCCAGTATCCTGGAATTAGAGTATTTTGGGTGGGTTTTCATTTCTGTTTCCATAAAAGGCATAAATCTTTTCATCATAATATGTCAATGTCATGCCCTAAACATTACCAATAGAATTTTAAGCAGCTGACTTCCAAAACTCTTTCGTTCGATTGTTGAACAGTCATAGCTTTGGTTCAGTTTGACTTTTTTTTAAGTGTTTTTCCTTCAAAAAATGTACATAGAACACTTGGCATTGCTCCAGTTTCAATAACTCGATTTTGAATATCTGTGAATTGAGATCCCTTTTCCTGTAGATGGTTATATTTTAGAATTTCTGTTTTCTTTCAGTCAGAGTAGAAAACCTTGCTGTAATATTTTTTCCAAACCCTTTTGTTGCAGGTCGTGCAAATTAATGACCTTCCTCTCGTAATCACATTCATCGGAAGCCAAGATTGCAACACAGGCCACGTGATGGCCCTAAAAGAACAAATTTCGCCTCTGCTTCAAGAGCTCAAAAAGTCTGTTGTAGAGTCCTGAAAATTACTACCATTTTAAGAGCATCAACTTTTTCTGCTGGTTGGTTATATGATTACATTCAAGCCGGTTACCCATCAGAAGCTACATCATCAAGATCTGAATGTTAATGCAAAATTTTGCATCAGTTTTATGCTCTTTGATCCAATCAACTCAAAATTTTTGATTACTTCAGTTTTAATTTTTATTTTTTTATCACCATAACCTAATTATCAGTCAAAAAATGCTCAAGCGAAAGACCATTAATCATGTGATTTTTGAGAAGTAAGGGTGAGAAATCAGGATGATGGAAATAATTAATCCTCTGAATTGTGCCGAAAGTTTTAAGCCCTCTTGAATCCCAAGTTATTTTCTCCAATTTTGTGCTCTTTAATTTTTGCCACTCATGCTCAAACCAGTAACTCTTTTTTGAGTCTGCCAGCACACCATTGACAAGCCTCTCCAATCATGGCCCTCTTGATTAAGTTAGTTTTCCAGCATTACCTCAAATGAAATTGCCATGCTTGGTCTTACCATGTTAGATTGATAATTATCTGCGTAGGTATTGTTGCTAGGTCACTGCAGTCTACTTGAAAGTATTTAGTGAAACTCCCTCATTCAGTGAAGCAGCAATACCTACTAATTAATGCACATTATTATCTATAACACTGTAAATTAGATTTCCCAATTATAGGTCATGATGTTAATATCCACTTATCAATCAATTAATCTACTTTGTAAATAGATTTTTGTTGTTATTGAACTGATAAATTTATCTTTTTATCCATGTATATACATTTTTACTTGGTATGAAATTTCTTGAACACAAATAAAATAATAAATGTGGAAAGAAATAATATGAAGTAGATACTGTCTTCTCTTTTTAATATAGAAAATGAGGCTAATAGTTTGATCCCTTGATTGCTACCTACGCTTTTTTTTTTTTATAACTGTATGAAAAATCAATTACTTTGTTGCACGAGAGCTAAGCAACCAGTACAGAGGGAATGGATCAAAATACTACATTACACATTTTCTTATAAAATTTCTCGCAAAAAATTACTTTGATAATTCATTTCTATGGATAAGATGTAAGTTTTTACATGAGCATTAGTTAGTTGACAACAATCAGAAAGTGATGTGCATCCACCATTTTATGTACCATTTGATGAGTGGTCGGTGCACACATCATGCTGACACTAATGTCTTGCTTAAGAGTGGATAAGTCGATTTACCCATACAATTTTGCTGCCCGAATTTTTTCCATGCAAAAGTTTGAAGTTCACAATTCGGTTGATACCCAAGTACTTACATTTCAATTAATCTATTTCTATACTGTTTTAATCAAGAAAACCATTTAAGGCACCGACATTCTAATTGAATCTCATAGAGACCTGCCATGTTTTCTATTTCTACCTTCTCTTGTCACCAGAAATGGGTAGACCGAATATAAATCTCTCATGACTCCAAATTTCCTGTAATATTGTTGTAGACTGTAATAATAATTTAAAACAAATAAAAAAAAAAAAAAAAAAAAAACTTTTAGGTAGGGGCCCACTAAAAATATCGAAACAATCAAAGCATTATTCAGAAAATTGACAATGTTGCGATAAAAATCAATAAAAGTTTAGGTACTTCATCAGCACAATAGGCAACGTTGGAGTTAAGTGCCGGTGATGGGAACAATGCAACGAACATAATTTAACTCTTGGATGGAACTATTCGAACTTTACGGATGTCTGTGTTGCTTACACACGGAGTTGAAGGCGTTTTGACTGTCCAAGCACTAGCCACTTCACCCGCGGCGCGGCGCCAACGGCGACCTTTACTGCGAGGATCCAATGTTCAGAGCGCTTCCAATTATTCGTTATATCACAAAGATATTTCCTAAGCACGAATATGTGAGTATCTTTTGTGCTCCAGTTTTGGCATCGCAATATCCTGCAGAGTGTGATTTGTAGAGCAACTGTCCATGCGTCCTGGTAAAAATTGGCAGTAGAATCTGTGTTCCAAAATACCATAGACCTAAAGCCGGCTGTCAGATTTTCAATAGCTTCTATAGCCGGCTGCACAATTTCTTATAGCCTTTTATAGCCGATGGCGATTAAGCAACAGCCAGACGATAAAGTGTATGCTAAATGTTACCAATTACGGATGCTAGGACTTGGTGAGTTTTTGGACTACCACTCCATTTTTTGGCCGTAGTATCTTGATTTATTTTGCGCGGAAAGTTCCGTACTTTTGAAAGATGCCTGCCATTCCTAATATGTTGGAGCGCCTTCAATTTCGTATGATACTGTGCAATACCTCTGGTGTGAAATAGTTGCTTCAAGCGCCGTGGCACGCTGCGGCGCGGCGGGCGGGCAGCCAGCGCGGAAAGCGCATTAGCGCCTACAAACCTAACAGGGATACTTCACGCATTGCGCAATGCGTGAAGTATCCCTGTTAGGTTTGTAGGCACTAGTGCGCGCTTATCGCTGGCAGCACGGCCGCTCCGCTCTGTGTTAGGCTCCAATATATAATCTCGCGGAGTCAGCATTTTTCAACTCATGATTTTGGAATGTTTGCACATCCTGTAACGATTATTCTTATTTTAATTGATGAAAAAAAATATGTATTAAAGGAAAATATAATGTGTGTTTTGTAAATATTATGGTGGTTCCGTATCAAACTTAATGATTTCTAAAGCACACGAATTTCTTCACAATTTCTTATAGCCTTTTATAGCCGATGGCGATGAAGTGTAAAGCCCGGCGATAGGAACTATAGCCCGGCTGTATACTTTTTTATCGCCTTGTATAGCCCGGCTATATGATTTGCTCCGCTTTCTACAGCCAGCTACATGATTTTCTATTGCCCTCTTTAGCCGGCTATGAGAACTTCTATGGTATTTTGAAACGCAGCTCCTATCGCCAATTTTTACGAGGGTAAGAGATGTCTTCGAAGAAAAAATACAGAATAAGACACTTTTTCATTTTAGATCCGCCCAGTGCAGCTTGCCGCACAGTAAAACTTGAGTTTCAGAGAGGCTGAACATGGGATTTTCGACTTAAACTGCAAATTTTGATGTTAATTTCTTATCATTATAAACTTTATGGGATACTTATTGAAGAAAATCATTTTACGAGAAAATCATCGACATCACTTCTAAAGCCACTGCGTTCTGAATTAACATCGATAAGTATGAGCTTTCACTGTCTCCTCATTTTGTCCGACTCCTCTCATTAACTCGCTTCACTAACAATAAGCGCTTCTGGCGAGATGGTCAGTGCCTGAAGTCAAAACGCCTTCACTATCGTGCGTATGCAACACGGACATTTATGGAGCTCAAATAGTTGCTTCCAGGGCGCTGTAATAAAATTCGTTGAGAATCCTTCGCATGCTGTACTAACTGGAGCTTTGATTGTTTCTTTGTATATCGCGAAATTGTCAATCTTCCGAAAAATGCATTTTTTAAATGTTTTACTACATTGCTGACCCTCAATTTTGCAAAAAATTCGGTATCTGAGCATGATGTATCTACGGTGTAAGTCGGCAATCACATAACTCGTTTGCGGTGTCTGAAAATCTCCACCTCTATGTTATTTTTTTAAAGGAGAACAAATTGAAATCATTCCTTGAAGTTTTTGCAGAATTGTCTTCGCACAGAGAAGAAAAATCACGGCAGTTTTATAAAGAATTGCCGTTGGGTATAGTTTTCCGTTGAAAAAATAAAAGCATGACAGGAAGTCTGCGACGTCGCAAACCGAGTTATGTGATTTTCGACTTGCATCGTCGATATGTTGATTTTCCTTTAATCCACTCTATTGAGTTGTCCTTTCTTTAGATTTTAGCGGCGTTTGCGGTACTTCGTATTTACCAATTATTTTCTCATACTCCTCCTGCGGATAGCAAAAAGAACTTATCAAAGCCGGCGAGCTTTTATGTACATACAGTGCGGTTTGTTCCGGACGCTTGCTTTCTTAACCGAGCGTTTAAGTCTCCGGCCTTTTATGAAGGATGTCCCAAAAGTCCGGTCCATCTCATTTAAAATTTTATCTCATTCATATTTTGAAACGAAACTTTGGGGATATTAAGGTACTTTAAGAGAGCCCTACTATTTCCGATGTGGCCACAAGAGGGGGTGCGGGCCTTAACTTTTGCTTCAAATAGTAACCTCCTCTTACACGTCTTCTTTTTTTTTTTTTTTTTTTTTTTTTTTTTATTTTTTTTTGGTTTCCCTCGGGAAAACTATAATTTTGACGTTGAAGTGCTTAAATTTTAAGAATAATCGTGATGAATTCCATGGAGTTCGGAACAAAAACGATGACTGTTGGTCCTCATTCGACAGGAAATCTGTGCCACCACAAACCTTACACGTTTATGATTTTCTAGGTGCAATGACGAGACCATAGCAAAAAAAAGTCTGGTAAATAGGTATGTCAGTGAAAATTATATGAAGTTCTGCTCTTGCCCACCTAAAATGTGGGCTGTGGGAGTCCGCGTTTCAAATTGCTTAAACGGATAAAAAATTTCAAAGAATTAATCTCATTTCGGTCTTGAAATTCGACCACAAACGTTTCCGCCGTTCGATTAGAGGTTTATATCTGTATAATAGTCTTGCCGACTGGTGTGATAAGCATCTTGATGCAACTATTACTGCTCTATGGACGTCCATGTTCCATAAATGCAAATTTGAAGGTGTTGTGGCTTTGAAGTCAACGCAATTAAGTGCTGTTTTAGGAATTGTATAAGGGATGCTGTCGATGGCTCCTTTCATTCGGCGCTGTTACCTTGCACAGGACAACCCCTTGTCCTTACCAATTGTCATTATAACTTGTCAGCCGTTTCGAACGTCAAACTGTGGATTAGTGCGCACTGTAATCGGCAAGAATTCCAAAACGCCTTCATAGTTTTGTGTATGCAACACGGACATCCACAGAGTGGTTTTAGTTGCATCGAGGTATTATTGTTGCCGTCGCCTCTTCTTTGATTTTTAATCTGAAGGGGCAATATACTGTAATCTCTCTCCTTTTTCCGAAGCAATGACCGTACAATAAAATGAGCCTCAAGCCTTTGATTTCTTTTGAGTGAGGAGAAAAGGTCGCTAGTCAAGAAACAAACAGAATGCATGGTACTTCTGCGCGAAAGAAAAACAGGACAAATACCTCTAAAATTTTAGAGGGTCTCCAAGACATGATTGTCAGCACTCTGTATAACAAAAAGCTATCAGCAACGACTGTCTGGAAGATTCCTTAAAGACGCGCGCATTTTAAAAAAGTAACTCTTTAAAAATTCCTTTTTGTATTTTTTTCTTCGGTTACATTTACGAGTTGTAAAATTTATGTCAAAATGGTTCAGAGATCTTTGCATAGTTTTTGAAACATTTTTAATACTTTATTTTTTCTTGAAGAAGAAAACAAGAGAAAAGAAACTTTAGGGGTATTAAAAAGCCAATAAAAGTGCCTACCTGGTATTAATTATTTTAAATACTATTACCGTAACGTGCACGACAAAAATAATGAAAAGGTTTCCTTCTTTTTAAACGTTGAAAACTTTTTTCAAAAGAGAGGTTAAATTTTTCATCAGAGTCTGACTTTAAGGCTAATAATTCTGAAACTTTTGAATCACATATACTTAGTGATCAATTTATAATCATTTGAAACTTTGGGGCGATTCTTGAAAGTGAATATGTTTTAGCACCCAGATATATACACCAGGAAGAGAGTATTCTTAAGTTCTCATTACAACGTCAACGAGGACAAGAAAAAAGGCGATATTCCAAAATAGGTGTTTATAGTCAACAGCAAAAACAAGCAACACATAAGGCACTTAAATGAGAATAAATAAAATACAACGCTGTGAATTATATGTTTACAAATGTGACGTCACGATTGGGGGATTTAAATTACATTTAATTACAAAGGAAATCTTCGGTGGGAGGCAGCATCAGGATTTCGGGAACGACCGTGTTCAAACTAGTTTCGAGTACATGTCCTCGATTTGGGGCTTGAAATAAGATCTAAGTTGTGGGCGCTTTAACTTGAACGTTGGAGTCAGGAGTCCGTTCTGCACAGAGAAAGGATCCGGGTGGAGGTAGATATCTTTCACCTGAGACAAAGAAAGATCATGTTATGACATTATTAAAGTACTCACTCATACATGTGAACATGGTGCACCCTTGCCACCCTGGTTAAAATTGGCGATAGGAGCTGCGTTTCAAAATAGCCGACCAAAGAAGGCTATTGAAAATCATATAGCTGACTGTAGAAAGCGGAGCAAATCATATAGCCGGGCTATACGAAGCTATAAAAAAGTATACAGTCGGGATATATTTCCTATCGCAGGGCTTTACACTTTATCGCCATTGGCTATAAAAGGCTAAAAAAAATTGTGTAGAAATTTGTGTGCTTTGGAAATCATTAAGTTTGATACGGAACTACCTTAATATTTACAGAACACATTTTGTATTTTCCTTTAAAACATTTTTTTTTCCATCAATTAAAATAAGAATAGTCCATACAGAGTGTGTAAACGTTTCAAAATCATGAGTTGAAAAACGCAGACTCCGCGAGATTAAATATTAGAGCCTAACACAAAGCGGAGCGGCGACGCACTGGCGCCTACAAACCTAACAGGGATACTTCTCGCATTGCGCAATGCGTGAAGTATCCCTGTTAGGTTTGTAGGCGTCAATGCGCGTGTCGCGCTCTCTGCCCGCCCGCCGCGCCGCAGCGTGCCACGGCGTGAAGCAACTATTTCACACTAGAGGTATTGCACAGTATCATAAAAAATTGAAGGCGCTCCAACACATCAGGAATGGCAGGCATCCTTCAAAAGTACGGAGCTTTCCTCGCACATTAAATCAAGATACTGCGGCCCAAAAAGAGAGTGGTAGTCCAAAAACTCACTAAGTCCTAGCATCCGTAATTAGTAACGTTTAGCATAAACTTTATCGTCTGGCTGTTGCTTAGTCACCGTCGGCTATAAAAGGCTAAAGAAATTGTACAGCTGGCTACAGAAGCTATTGGAACTCTTACAGCCGGCTTTAGGTCTATAGTATTTTGGAACACACATTTCTCCTGCCAATTTTTACCAGGGCACCCACTTCTTTCTAAGATAGAATTAAGAAACGAAAAGATTTGCAACACTGCAAACATATAGGTACCGTTTTGGAGGAGGCCTATCCAGCTGTTTCAATTGCGTCACTGATTATTTAAATATATCAAGCACAAGAATGGTGCACTGATTCAGAGTGTTTTCTCAACAGTTGCCGATCTAAGGCAAAAGTCCGAAAATGCGTAACTCCATTGCAACGTTAAACGATATATTCCTTTAAATAATGTGAATCATATTCAATAAACTCACCAGTTCAAACGACTTCAAGCCATTCTCTCGGCCCCAAGTTATCATGTCATCCATGATGAGTTTCTTTATTTCAGGATGATTACATAATACTGATAGAGTTCCATCAATTTTATTCTCCAGAGCCCAGCACTTGACCACGTCAACTTCTGGCACGACAATTGCAATGATGCAAGACTAAAAACAAGAAAAAAAGAGTGTTAAAAATGTACGAAACTTCCCAAAAAACCGAGGACGTAAACATTTTCAAATAACATATTTCACTCAGAATTCAGTTACTGTCAAGTCGAGATACTAATTGAAAATAAACAGGATTTTAATTCATGTGTTTTACTTGCATCATCAATATTTCTTTTGTCTGACTTAATGCCGATTGTAATACCTCTGGTCAGGTGCTTGTCAAACTGATGGTTTGAGCTGACCAGAGGCACAGGAGTGTAGGACTCCCGGTTTTCTTCAGGTCAAGTACCTGACAGCCTTTGTTCTCTCTCGCAAACCAGTGGTTAGGCTGATTACAGATTTACTGCGCTTGTCAGAGTCTAACCACCGGTTTGGTGACCAGAGAGTTGACAAGAGATCTTACAAACGACCCTTACAAAATTAACTTATCATTGTCTAGTTAGTTTGTTTTGATGTGATTAATCACGCTTTTCATTAAAGTTTGGTAGGATACAACCATAGTTCACGCAGAGAGCATACTTAAGCAAAGGTGATGAAGTGATCTCTATTAAAAAAAAAAGAAGAATACATGTTCATACAGAATATTTTTTTAAATGCGTATAATGTATATAATCAGGATGTGAGGTTTGGTAGCAAAGGCAACGGACACAAGATACTCTAAGAGCAACGAAGTCGGATCTTTGGAGAAACTTAAACGAAAATTCTACAAAGGATGGGGTCTGCAATAGTAGGCGCATGATATTGTGTAGATAGAAAATCACATTGTATTCGAGCTCTTTGACTAAACAGCTAGTCTGAGATGGCCACGATAACAGGACTATGGAAGAAAATCTGACAATTGGGTTCCTCCTCGGAGGAGACAAAGTGGATGCTCTTTCGAAAGGGTGGCAACGGGGAATAGAATCAGAAATGACTTATTGCCAGCTCTCGAAAAGGCTTGTAAGGAAAGGAGAAGGCGGTTCAGCGTTGCAGAGCTGTGGAAGTGTCTGTTGTGAATGTATTTTCCCATCTAGATATTCTGTAGTGCAGATTTGCTCTCTGCTGAAGCTACAACAAAATTATTTGCTGCTTTGTTTGTTCATAACTCACCTTGAGAGATTCGCCGTACACGAAAACCTGATGAACGTATTGGCTGCGTATATAGACGTTTTCTATTTTATCGGGAACGATATACTCTCCTTGCGCTAATTTGAATATGTGACGTTTCCTGTCGATAATTTTCAAAGTACCGCTCTGCAAGAGGAAAAAAATTAAATTTAATGAATTTTGGTCCCAAGAAGAAATCGTGAATTATAAACTTTCAAGTACAGAAATTTGAGATGGAACTAAACAACTTGGGTGTATCTGCATGAAAGCTTTCGGAGCAAGATTTTGTACAATTTAGGATTGGTAGCATGAGTGAAAGAGGGAATCATTAGGTACACAAAACTGGAAGAGAGTGCTTAAAACGCCACAATAGAGCCGAAAACGGAGAGATTTTGCAGGAAAAAAAGAGAGAAAAAAGAGAACTTAATGTTTTAATACTGTTCGCAGCCTGCAGTGAGGTGTCTGTGAATGCTATAAAAACATATATCACACTAAAAAAAAGGACCAAAAATTGTTTCCTTCAAAATAAGTTCCAACCGTTTTTAAGACTTTTTGAAAAGTGAAACAAGTGTTGCACCAAACAGAACTTCTCCTCAAGGGAAGATTATGCTCAAGTGAGCTTTTACCCCTGTAATGTAATGAGAGAATTTCAGTTTCTTACTGAACTTTATCGCACGCTAGCAAAAATCACCAACTCTCCCGTTTAGAAACGACTCTTGCGTCGATCCGCATTTTTTTTCGTACTTTTCGAATATTACTACAGGAGAATTGTCTCTGAAAGTGTAAATTTTGAACGATTTCGTATTTTTGAATCCAACCCTCCTTCAATTTTCATGAAATTTGTTACTTTTCAATACGCTGAAAAAAAGTTACGGGCTGCCGCTGCATACACATACCGTTCCGGGCTCAGAGGCCGAAACTTCCGGGTGCTGGAGCCGTAGCTTCGATTGCTCCGTGTACTACTCCCGGAACTTTCGGCCTCTGGATGCGGATTTTTACTTTACTAAATTCGTTATTTTTCAATACACTGAAAAAAAAAGTTACGGGCTGCATACACATACAGTTCCGGGCTCAGAGGCCGAAACTTCCGGGTGCTGGAGCCGTGGTTTCGTTTGCTCCTTGTACTACGCCCGGAACTTTCGGCCTCTGGAACCGGATTTTTACTTTCTCGCTCCCCTAGTTTTTCAGTGCACTCACCGGGAGCCACATGCCGATGTCCCCCGTGTGGTGCCATCCATGCTCATCGATGCTGGAGTTGTAGAGGTCGGTCTCCTTGAAGTAGCCGAGGAAGACGTTGGTACCCTTGACGCAAACCTCGCCCTGGTTCATCGACGCGTAGTACTCCATCTCTGGCACATCTGCCAGCTTCACGCAGCAGCACGCCAGGGGCGGCCCCACATGATCCGGCGTCCAGTCACCCTGCACCGTCAATGTGATCGGCGCCACGCACTCTGTCTGCCCGTAACCTTCTACGATCTAAAAAAGAAAAAGGAAAGTGACAACCAAATGAGAAAGTGAGTAGCTCGAAAAGAAAATTACGGGCTATATAGACATACCGTCTTTCCGGGCTCAAAAGCCGAAAGTTCCGGGTGCCAGAGTCGCAGCTTCGATTGCTCAGATTGCTCAATTGAACGACTCATTTTGTTTAAATTGTTGTATTGTGTAATTCATTTTGTTTAAATTGTTGTATAAATTGTAAATTTGACTTTTGCCTGAGCTTTTTTATAATAAGCTGTATGCATAAATAAATTCTATCTAATCTAATTCTGTCGGTCTGTCGGTCTGTCGGTCTGTCGGTCTGTCGGTCTGTCGGTCTGTCGGTCTGTCGGTCTGTCGGTCTGTCGGTCTGTCGGTCTGTCTGTCTGTCCGTCTGTCCGTCTGTCCGTCTGTCCGTCTGTGCGTCTGTCCGTCTGTCCGTCTGTCCGTCTTTCCGTCCGTCCGTCCGTCCGTCCGTCCGTCCGTCCGTCCGTCCGACCGTCCGTCCGTCCATCCGTCCGTCCGTCCGTCTGCATGTCCGTCTGTCTGCGCTTCTGCGTTAATTTACGAAATGGATCACATTTCGCAATTGGGGAGAACAATTTTGTGCATGGGGAAATCTAATGGTATACATACGTTGTTCCTAAACTGAACCGCAGAATGTAGCTTCTAATTGCAAAATGTAGTCCACATCGCGGACTAACGAACAATAGCGCCTAACTGACAATTTTGGTAAAAAAGAGTTTGCAACTTCGCTGCTCTATTGTATAAAATACGCAAACTGATGATTTTAGTTTTTTCCCCAATTCTGTAGGGGAGCGCTTCAATGCCGCTGTGACGTATAAAATGCAAATCTAACCTTAAAATAACAAAAGTGAACAAGTTTTCTCTTCCTTCTGCAAAATTGTCAGTTTGCAGATGGGCGGTATTGTTTTGTAGCCACCGGAATGTGCAAAAAGGGTGCGTGACATAAATCGGCAAAGTTCATATAGCTCGTCCAAGTCTTCCGCAAATGTTCTTCTCGAGTAGCTCATTATTTAGTTTTACTATGAATCAATATTTTCCTGATCATACTTTTTTTATTATTATTCAACTTCTCAAAAAATTCAACATTTTTCCTTTAAATTACGTAGAACCCCTTACAAAGCGAGAAAAGGGAGTTACTTCCACCACCTGGCGACTGTGCGACACGGCCTATGCGAAAGTTAGAACGGGTTTGAGAACTACGCGATGATTGTTAACTTGGCGACAGACAAGTGGAGCTTCCGGAAGCAAGTTGTGCGCTAGCAATACGGTCACGCGTGACTAAGGTTCGTGCCTCTGCGAAGGGGCCCGCAGGAATAACTCGTAAATAGAAGACGAAGAAAAAATTAACGAAAGAGATCTTAAGCCTGAGCAAGTATTTTTAAATGGTGGAATTTTTATTACAACGCTTTCCTCTCCCCGAAGAATTTTGCACATTGAAAAATGTAACAGACCCGGGGGAAATTTTCCAGCTCGAAATTTTTCAACCATTCAGGGCCCTTTATTCATTTATGACACCGGTTCTTCATCGGGTATTTTCAAGTTAAGAATCAAAAAAATTTTGCAAGTGGATTCCAAAAGTAGAGAATTTTTTCTTCAAAGTAAAAGGGATAATGTCTAAGACCGTGCCCACGAAAAATGCAAATATATGTCCAAGATATAACCAACCAACGAAATTAGTACAAAATGTGCGCTTAAACATATTTGAATTCAGGCCCTTTAAAAGAAATGTATTTCCTCTGTAACATTTTTCAATGCAGGCACCTTGATCATTCTTGCAAACGTGATAAAAAATGTAATATTGATGAACATTTGAAAGACTTAAACGATCGTTTAAGAAAATAGCGAACTAAAATTCTCTTCCAAACCTCCTCTCGGTGCATTCAGTTTTAAACTCTAGTCACCTTAATTACAAATGTTAAACACAGATGTAACTATAATACTCAGATTATGCACAATTTTACAGATCACATACAGGATCAATGATTACGTACAAAATAAATGCCTGAAGTACAGAAACGTTTGAATATAACATTTATTAATAGCAAAATTATTGATTGTCTGTTATATTAATTCTTGAGAAAACCTTAGGAGAATCTCATTCTTCGTCTGCTGTAATTTTCATTTTATACACTTTTAATTTTTAAGAATTCTGAGAATAATGATCTTTGCGTATTGTAACAAGCAAACTATGTGGAAGAAATATGTGTAGGAAAATCCATCATTATTTCAGACTGTGTTTCTGAGTTTTATTCGCACTAAAACTTCCCTGAATAATTATTTTTTCCGAGAAAGTAGACGCTCTTTTAAAAGAGTGGTCAGAAATAAATTGTTTTAAAATTAGTATAGCACCAGAATAAATGTTTATTCATTGTTTGAATCATCTTAATCACAGTATATAAAAACGCGCCATTTTTCTGTTGATGGCAACACGGTCTAACAGATTGTAAGACTGCTTCCGCTGGTTCAAGAGCGCAATTAAAAGAATATGCATACGGTTATCTGCTCTGTAACTCACTTTCATCTGAAACTTGCAATTTGTCGGCTTACTTGCCCCGTCGATCGACTGGTAGCGGCGCGGCACGTAGCGATCGACACTAGTCAACTAACCGGGAGTGCGATTATTCTGCGTCACTCAACCAATGACGTCACTAATGTCCCATGTCTGAAGACAAGCAGTCTGTAGCTCACGAGTTTCAATTTTGATAACGGCACGGAGTAGCCAGGTCCAGGTGTTTCCTATTTGACTGCATAGGACTGATAGCAGACTTAAGATTTCAGTGACACGTAGAGAGAGAAATCCTTCACAATCTGCCCCATAATGTGATATAAAACGTGTAAACGTGTCACATAAAATGTGTTAAATTTCCATGTGTGTATGGTTGCTTTGGTTTACTTTGGGTAGCTCCTGAGCCTCACAAATTTGATTGTAACGTCCAGATTCAACTATTCGTGTCAAATGGACGACCTTGTTGCATAATCAAATAATTGAAGGCGTTCTAAATTTGCGTGCCCTCACGGTGTATAATGTTAGGCTGGCGTTGGAAGTTTTTGGCTAGATGTCGTTTCAATAAGCAAGGGAGTGGACACAAGTCCATCGCAAAACTTTGAGGCGTGCTCTCACAAAGAATTAGTGTTCAGTGTGTCAACTTCTAACCATCAAAATCTCGGCCTTGAGTGACTCCCCCTACGGTACATTTTTTCGGATCAAATTCCTCAAAAAAAATGTTTTTAATGTGGTATCACCCAGATATTGGTTTTATCTAAAGTTACCCCCTCAAGGTTATCCCCTTCAAAGTTCTTTACACCCTCACAATATATCAAAACGAGCCACTCACGCTTATCTTCATCTGGGTAGAATCAATACATTTCGATCGCAATAATTAATTAGAACCATTATGTATATGATTCTAACTGTACAGTTAACACAACAGTTACTTTCGGTTACTGTCAATTACATTTTTAGTAGATCGACCAAGAAAACTCGGTTGATCGACTAAATTTTTGTTTGAGTCGCCGACTGAAATCGTAGATTACCCCTTGAAATATGCTGGGGATGAGGGAAGTGTCCTGCTAAACTAATATTCTCTTGTTTCTCTTGATGACACTAACATCGAAGGTTGCGACTTGCGAGTGGCTAGCGCATGAAACTATCATCAACGTGATACAGGTTCCACTCTGGCGGCTCGAACCTTAACTTCAACGAGATTGCCTTTCAAACCAACGACTCGGTCAATGTAACCCAAAGTTTGGTGACTGTGACCCATAGGAAACTAACCAAAAATATTAACCACAGGTTTAGGTTACTTTGTGTTCTATTTCTCATATCAACAAAAAATTTCTTACTTTTCCTTCTATGTACCTCCTAGGGTAGATGCTCAGGAACGGACCGGAGCGAGGCGATGCGGGGAAGCGAGGTCAAGGGGTCACTGAGGGTTTATCGAAAATTTACTTTTTTTCGGTCTTTGGGAAATAAAGTGACATAAAAAAAAACTTACTATACAACCGAGAGCGCATCGGGCAAAGGTGAGAACAGAGCCTTTCAGCGGAGCGGACCCGACAAGCATAAGCCTCAGTCTACCGCCCATGTTTTCTTGCACTTTTCTGAACACCAGTCTGTCCCATATGCTGTTTCTTCGAATTATACCTCTGTTATAAAAAACAAACAAAAAAACACATCAGTACACACTTGCCAAACAAATACATGTGGTATTAAGATGATTTGAATTACAGCTTCAAAGATTTCTCTTCTACATTAGGGTTGTCACACACAAGATACAGTAAGTGTGCATGAATAAACTCAAAAGTTTTTATTAAAAAGTCAATTTTTTTTTTAAAATTTTGCTTATATTTTCATAATCTAAAATATGCATGTTGCGTATTCAAAAATTGAAGTCGCTTTCGCTTTACACAGATTACATCGAGTTGACTCCCTTAAGTATCCTTGATGCAACTTTCGCTTTTCTCACTTCTTCGGACATGTATGGAACTCGTTGGTTGTAACACTATAATAACAGAGAACCCATGCATAAGGAGAATGCCATTCGTTAAAGACACGAGGCTATAGTATCCGAGGCCAATAATTGAATCGGTCTTTCCTAAATAGACTTGATCGCCAGAAATGAAAACACGGTAAGACATCAGAAACTGTAATATCTATTTTAAATCGTAGATTAAATTATACTGTCATTAATTAATTCATCGCTTTAATTTTTCCGTACTCCAAAATTTAAAGCGGGTTGATTAAAACTTTTTTATTGTTTTTATCGTGTTATAATATCTGGTGCTTGAGTAGTTTTCAGAATAATCGATTCAGATCAGTTATTATCTCTATATTCTAGAACATCTGGAGATTTTACTACTAAGCTGGCTGAAATGATATCAAATTTTGGATAGTTCTACTATAACCATAACAAAAAAGGATGCCTTACTTTTTGAGTTCGTTTTCTTTAGAGCTCATTGCCATATTGAAGAGGAATCTTTTAAAGAAGTAGGGGGTGATTTCAGCCATCTCTTTATCGTAGAGTCTATTCAAAAGTCGCGGAACGGCAGGGATTACCGTGGGCTGGAGGATTTTCATGTCATCAGTCAAGCTTCGAATGTCACCTGAGAAAAAGCCAACTGCTCCTCCCACCATGTACATGGCGTTCTGTGATAGAAAAACATCGTAAAAAATAAGTTCGAGTAAACTTCTTCCATATATACAAACAAATATATTTTAATTTAATTTACGTGTTGTTTAGACCTAGGAGATCTGTTTTGACGTCGCAGGTTAATTCTTTTTAGCTTCAAATAAAACAGACCATTCTCATTTTGAGAGGTACCTATACATCATGATGGACACACCACTACACACCCTTCATATTCTCTATAAAGACATTAATAGCTTCAGTTGCTGAGTGTCTCCTATAAAAAATAACTAACTAACTAACTAATTAACTAACTGACTTCCTAATTATGACCAATTAGGATGGTCACTTCAGTATTCGGTTATAAGTAAATCTATGACAGAAAAGGAATAGTCAACCGAGTAGACTTTTTTGCAATTTAGGATGCATTTTATAGATTTTCTACTGCACTTAACGGTGCTTTTCGTGCAGTCTTACTTATTGAAAGTCTTCTCGCTTTTACTATACACCTTTTGTCAGCAAAAAGCCCGGGCCCACTTTCAAAAGTGTTTGCATAATTTTGGTAAACTTTAGAAACTGTTGGTAAAAAATTAATAAATTCAAATGAGTAATATGCTTCACTATTTACAACTCCTTCCTTCCAAGATTTCGACGTGTAGATTTTTCTTCCCGTATATTCTTCATCATGCAACAGTGCACTGAAAAAAAAAGTGCTTGGCTCAAGCACGATGTTTCTTGAATTTGCCGCCGAAAATTTCTGTCAACTTGGTTTAAGCTGAATTTTTTTTTTGATCAAGAAAAAAAAATGCTTGGGTTAAGCAAAAGATTATATTAAGCAGCGAAATTCTTGATTTGAGAAAAAATACTTCTTGGCGGCAAATTTAAGATTCTTTTTTTCAGTGTGCCATTTTCTAGGCTTTAATTTAATTTACATGGTGATCTGGTATCTAGAAGCAAAGCGGATGCTCGCATCCCTTTTCTTATGGCAGAGAACAATAGAATCTCCCAGGCAGCCAATGAGAGTCTCGGATTGTGGACTAGTCGCAACGAAGGGCAAAATGGACTATTCCCGTCGCGCAGCGCATGATGGGTGAATATGAATCTCGTGCGTTCGAAAGAACAGCAAGCTTTCCCGCCATTTAGATCTTTTTAAGCTCTATTATTTCATCGACGCAAATTAATATTCGGATGAGAGTTTTAGAACACATACTTCATCACGCTGTTAATACATTTCATCCATGAAAACTTTCCATTTCTACACTCACGAAGAGAACTTGCGCGTAGAAAAACGGGATTTCCCCATAAGAATACATGGCGATTTGAATTCCCGCTACGTGCGACTAGTCCACGTATGCCATTTAACCATATGGTAAAGAATCGATTATCATGGTGTTCGCTGCGAGCACTCTGTTTATCGATACTTTTCTATAGGTTTAAATGACCGATCAATCGATATATATCGCAAAGCACGCCACGCCAGTGCTATACTCACTTTGCTTCTAGATCCGTATTGGTGATCAATTCAAAACAATGTTATAAATCAAACTTTCGAGCCGGGAGGAAAGAAGGTGGTGTTATTGACAAATTAATCATTTTATGAAGACCCGGGAAGCGGATCTCACCGTGCGGTCGACACATGTATCGCAGTGGGCAACAGGCAAGCAACAGGACAGTGGCATTGGGATCGCTTGCCAAAACAGTCTCCCCCAAAAATGATACATTTTTAAAGAAACGAGGGACATAGCCTCTGTCTGAGTGCCAGACAAGGAATTACCTACTGTCTCCCTCATGCTCGAAATGTATCGAATTCGATAGCAAATTCTTTTCTTGAGTTTTCCCTCTGTTTTTTGGCGTTGGGGCGCATCGCGTCACGACATAACAGAGAACAATGTCTCCACCGAGCAGAGTTGTAAAACTTCATACTTCAGGAATAAAAAGAAGGCTCGTTCAGCACCAAAATAATCCGATCAAATGTTTCAAAGTTCTAATGGTTAAAAAATGCATGAAGCTTTCGATTGCAGTTTGGTCATAGTTATGTCGTTCCAAAATTTGACGCCTGTCATCATGCACTTTACCGAAGTTAAATTCACGATCTTTTGAATCAATAATATTGATGTATTTACAATAGAGACGAGTTTTATTTGAGTGATCTTTCCAGTATCCTATTCTGAGGTGCACCCATTTTGATAAGCGGAAAGAGCGGTGGCAATTTTGCATGTTGGCAACACTGTTTCTCTTCCATTTGGACTGCATTTTGCAATTTGGACGTATAAATTCTGGCTTATCTGAAAAAACACTTATGTGCATAGGGAGACTAATAGCACATACGTTGTTTTTAAACCGGGCCGGAATTTATAGGTCCAAATTGCAAAATGCAGTCCATTTAAAGCCATCGAAAATATAGATGTCAGGTAAGGCAAACTGCTTCGCAATGAATCGATTATTTTACTGAAAGAAAACCAGGGTTGCAATTTTTCAAGAATCGTCACTGAAAGGGAATTTTTTCGGCCCAACAACAACATCATATGATAACATACATTTTGACAGTAAAATATTAATTTGTTTAAAATTGACACTCTAAAGTAATTTAAATATTTGTGACCATCCACAAGGCGTAGAGTCCTTTTTCCAGTAAACTTTAAAATTATGACAGTGGTATAATCAACGAGGACCCAGCGGGCTGATTATTGAAATTGAGAGACAAAGTAATAGACAAAGAAGACAGAGGGAGTATGGAGCGATCCTATTGGTTGAAAATGGGTGGTTCGTATAGAGAAAGGGATAAAATGATGGACTAACTATAGGGTCAATCGTGGGTTGCCGTTAGTTAGTCTATTAACCACCTTATTTTTCCATTGCAACCACACGCATCCACCAATAGGATATCTCCATATCTCGCATGTCTTTTTTGTCTATTGCTTTGTCGATCAATTTCAATAATCGGCCCGCAGGACAGCGAATTGCACTGTGCTTAAAATATTATCGAATGAGTGGCTTTTTATGATATTTCATACCTCACATGTCCTCTCGAGCATGTGAGCCAAAGGTAAGAAAGAGATCATGACGTCATTGTATTGTGGCCTGTGTTCACCTAGCTGGAGCAGCACGGCACTGATGGCGGCAACAATATTACCGTGGCTTAGCATCACTCCTTTCGGATTGCCCGTTGTACCTGATGTGTAACAAACCGTACATAGGTCGTTTGGCTTTGGCGGCTGCAAGCAAACGAAACAACATTATAGAAACTGAATTTATCGGAATGATTTGAGTGACATATTTGGACGTATTTCTATCAAACAGAACTATATGTGCAGGTGAGATTCCTTTTGAAGAATTGGAAAAACGGGATTTTAAATTCAGCAAACCGAACTATGTGCCAGCTGAATGCGGGATATATGAGCCGCGGGCATGGCACGAGAGCGTTGTGGACAGGGCTCATGAGTTAAAACGCACTACGAGGAGCCGCATCCATTTCCGTTGACGTCACTGGCGCTTTATTATTCTCATTTTCTCTTACGGCCGAAGAACTGACAAGCACACCCCATATTTACTTGCACATAAATCTTTTTGATAGAAATACGTCCATTTAATAATCCACGTATCGTCGTTTCCGGAGGGCCCGTATCTACCGGAACGTAACTCCATTGTTGACAAATTTACTCAAATAATTCAATTTTTTATAAGAATTTATATGTGCATTTAGTCCTCCGATTTTTGATGAAGTTGGAGGAAAAATCAGTGAAAAATTCAGTTAAGAACCCCGAGGATTTTCCCGGTAAAATGAACTTTGAACGATGAATCTGACGTGAAGCTCTGTGATTGGTCTAAACTGATGGATGGGTTGATGCCCTACCGATGGCACCAATGTTAGCAATTCATCGGATCCGAAGCGATCGGATCGAATAGACGCAAAAATTCGCTTTCAACTCGTTGACACTTCCTTGCTAATATCATGCCTTACAAAGTATCCCAATGTTTGCCACACTGGGAAGGTCGGTAAAATGGATCATAAGCGAATTTTTATGTGTAACATAAGTTATTTCCACGCCAAAAAGAGATAAGTGGATGAGAGTGACTGGGGCGTTTTCTTTTTCGAAGATAACTCCGCTCTACCTTTTTATCATGAATGAGGTAAAATACATTCACAGCTGAACATATTTAAATCAAAATAAACCACCTTCATTTGGATATGGGCCCTAAGACCAATTAGAATGCATGAAAAACAGGGTGCATATCGTAATACAGATAGTTTCTTTTCATTTAAATATATCGCACTCATATTTTGAATGAGTTCACTACCGAGCACGACTCTGGCAGTAATCTCGAAAGTGTCAATTCGACAATTTTGATGGAACATAAATTAATTTACGCGCTGGGCTCTGCCAAGTTTGCATTTGTGCGGCAGGTCTAGCATGTAATTGTTACATTATAAGCTTGACAGGCTTAAAAGATTAGGCCAGTAAATATTAAATTCCCTGGGGTGAATAGTCAAGACGTTACTCATTTCATGCTCTTCTTCTCATCCGTTTCATTTTATTCTCGGATGTTATATGCCTAAGAGTTTTAAAATATGGTCTGCATTTTTAAACTCCTCAAAATGCAGCAATTTTAGGGTACAGAACATAATTTCCGTGTTATAGATGTATCACACATATGGGTGCTATGTACTTAACCGGTTCGACCACAGTGGCGTGGCGTGAATTGCGATGTATCGATTGTTCTGCCATTTAAACCTATGGTAAAGAATCGATTATCAAGGTGTTCGCTGCGAACGCCCTGTTCATCGATTCTATTCCATAGGTTTAAATGGCAGAACAATCGATACATCGCAATTCACGCCACGCCACTGTTCGACCAGTTTAGAGCCCGAGACGATTCACCTAAGGTTGGTCTCCCCCAAAGTGGGTATGTTCTTGCCGATCCCTATGGCAAAACCAGAGGCGTGGCGTGAATGATCGAATATCGATATTTCCCCATTTGAATCCGCGGTAAAGAATCGATTATTAAGGTGTTCGCTGCGAACAACCTGTTGATCGATCATTTTTCATAGGTTTAAATGGTAGATCAATCGATATATCGTAAAGCACGCCACGCCACTGGGCAAAACCCCGCTTTTTGTTCCCGCACTAGAGCTCTGGCGCAAGATTTGAATTTTGACGCATCTTTGTCGTCTTGGCCGAAAACAAAAATTACCATTTACTATTGATAAAAATGAACAACCAGCTACCTCACTAAGAGCATATACATTTTCGCTCTGAACAAATGTTTTCATTTTATCGACAGAAGAAAACCACTTTTGTTTTCGACCAACATGGAAAAAATGTATTGCTGATTTAAGGTGCTAAAGTGCTTAAGGAATCATTAAATTTGACACGGAACCACCAATATTTAAACACATTATATTATTACTCTCCTTTGATAAATTGATATATATTTTTCCCCCATCAATTTAAATGAGAATAATCAATGCAGAGTGTGCAAACATTTCAAAATCAAACGCTGACTATGCGAGTATAAATATTAGAGCCTAACAGAGCGGAGCGGCGTGCTGCCAGAGCTGAGAGAGGCTCAGTGGCGCCTACGAACCTAAGTGGATACTTCACGCATTGCACAATGCTTGAAGTATCCACTTAGGTTTGTAGGCGCCAATGCGCGTTCCGCGCTGACCGCCCGCCCGCCGTGCGGCGGCGCCTAAAGCAACTATTTCACAACAGAGGTGTTGCACAGTATTATACGAAATTGAACGTATTAAGAATGATAGGCATCCTTCAAAAGTACAGATGTTTCCTCGCAAAATAAATCAAGATACTTATCGTACACAGGAAAAATCTTAGAGCCTTTAGGTGAGGCAAATCAAGAGGTTCATCCGGTTCAGGTATAACGAGGTGGGAATTTCTTGAAAGATAATTAAGTCCTGTTGCACCAAAGAGGTGTAGAGAGTTTTAGTGAATTGTGCCTAATGGGATTGTTGCTCCCTCATTTTTAACAAAAATCGCAATTATATATTATTCTCCGTTGGATCAAACAACCAAAAAAAAAAAAAGCAAACCCGCATTCTTCCAAGACATTATACATTTTCATCCAAAAACATCGTGAGCAATTGTCGTTTGTATTTACATGTGGACCAATTAACTTTGAGTCTCAACTGGCACGTGGACCAAAACCTCCGTACCGAAAAAACGCGTGGACGTAAATTACTGGGAAAAACAGGTGGGCGGACAAAAAATCGTTGACGAAATGCCCGATAAGTCCAACATATTTTTTCAAGTGTACATATTTTACAACAGTGGAAAGCTAATTCAACTAAGGAGGTGGTTAAATCAGTATTTTTTTTATTGCAAAATCTATTTTTTTCCGTGAAGACCGCCAAGTCTTTGAAATTCAAACCCGGCGCCACAATTTTGGTGGCGGGAATAAAAATCTGCATTTCGGTCTCATGCCCGTATCTCTCAATGAAAGTCAAGCCCGCTCAAAAAGGCTTATCGATGGCATTGGTGACTGTTCGCCGCTGAAAGATCGTCTGGCGACAATATTTGAATGTGGTCGATGTGTTACGGACACATTCCATGGATCACATCTTGAAATTTCCTAGGAACTTCGTGAGAACTGGCTGAGAAATTTAATAAATATAGTGCCACTAAGAGAGCTTCACTCTGATCATGATTATGTGGTACACGGCAAAACATGATATTGCTAATTTAACATCGTTAAAAAAGTGGCCGACAGTTTCAACGTAGATTTTACAATAATAAAATGCTTTAACCACCCCCGTGGTTAAATTAGCTTCCCACGATTGTAAAATGTACATTTGCATTATATCGGACGTGTTTGAAACAATTTAATTGATAAATTATCAATCCTTTTTTTTCGTGAATGGGCTAAAGGGGTCGGGAAAAGTATGCCCATGGGTCCTCCCGCTCCGATTTACCGGTTGTTATTGTTATGATGCATCAACGTTTTTTAAATTTTGGTGCAAAAGCCTCGACAAAATTCTGCTCTATTAGACAATGGCGCAGACAGGTCGAAGGGCGACAAACACGAGACGCGTCGGACCGTAATTCGCGGTGACACACAAAATTTCCAACTTTTGGCACGCGACATCTCTCCAGCGCACACTGGTCAAATTCGTACACGAATTCAGCCAATGATCATCTCTGAGTCCGTGGTTGAGGCAGATGTAATTTGAAGAGCATAAAGTCACTTTTTCAAACTGCAAGAGAACCACAAAAGGCTGTGAATTTTTTTCACTGTAGCTTATACCCAGAGGCGGATCCAGCAATGGAGACTTTGCACGGAAAAATTGTATTGCTTCATCTGAGAGTGCCTAACGAGCTGAATTCGCAGTATTATTCATTAATTTTTTCTGACGTGGGGAATTGGAAAAAAATATATTTCAAATTGAGAAAATGTGCCGCCTTGTGAAGTCATCCAGCGGCATTTTCCATTTAAACACGTGTATTTCAGCAGATTAGGTTATTCTGTCAAATTTTCTCTAATAATTGTTCGACTCAGAAATCAAGGATATCCTCGTGCTCAGTTTTCCTAGCAATTGGTATCATATTAAAGATGAAATGCACAAAATTTCAGACACCTGCAAATTATCCATTTGGCAACACCGGATTTCCTTTATTTAAACCTAAATAACCGATTCTTGTCGGAGCACCTGGCCCCTCCAAGAATCGATAAATTTCCATAGGTTTAAATGGAGAAAATCCGGTGTTGTCAATTTGCTGGATCCCCCAATGCTTATACCACAGCCCAGGACTATAGTGTAAACATGTATCAATGGCACCCATTCCTCTTAATTTTTTTCCAAAAGTAGGGAGAGAATTAAGCTTTCAGGAATTTTCTCAGATTCGGAAGTGTCAGGGTGTTAGGGACCCGTTATTGAAACTATATTTTTGGCAACTTTGATTACGTAGGCAGGCGCGGATTTTAAGCGCGGGTGAGCGGCCGTTTTCCAGACTAGGGCACTTAACTCGATTCCAAGGTTGGAAAATCTACTTGAAAAGTATTGTTTTTACACAAAAATGACAGAGCAATGGCCGCCAAAAATTTCGCTGATTTCCAAACCCATCCATCAAAAAATTGGTTAAGTATTCAGTAAAAAATGTCTCGTAGACTCCGAGTAAAAATAAATATTGTGAGTGGGAATTTGGAATTGTTGACATGGAGTTACGTTCTTTCGACGGGGGAAATATGAACCGGTTCAAAGTTTTCCCGCTAAAATGCGACTCCTTTCAACTGTGCGGCAGAGAGTACGATTTTATCCATCTAAAAATATGATCCTTTAATTGGTTTACGGGTTTACATCCGCCCTTTATTCGGTTCGCGCGCCGACACGCCGCGCGCCACCCCGGCGCACAGCCGAACGAACTAATAGAAGAGGTCGCACATGAAATTTGTGACTAAAATTTCAAATATTCATGTCCATTCCGTCACAAATTCAATTTCAAAGGGTGCTGTCGAAAGGAAATCTCACGAAAAAATCAATGGAACCACCCTTAAACTTCTCTGTTGTTGATACATATATTTTCGAAAATATAAGCTTTCAACGTTTCCAGATCTTGTTCGACTTCTCCTCTTGACTCGCTCCGTGTGCGGCGCTCTCTGGGGAGCAGAGGTCTGCCGTGCTGAGGAAGAACGCCGTATGAACATTCGGGAGTTGCCAAATTTCCCTCGATAAAACCTGTATTTTTGACAAAATCCATGCGTATTTTTCCTCGAGATTTTTAGATATTTTAGATTAAATTGTGTACAAAACGGTCTAAAATTTTGAGAAAATAATATCCACAATTTTCCCAGTACTTTCGGTTTTTGTTGGAGGAAACTTGGCAACGTCTAAAGGCTCATACGGCGTTCTTCCTTAGCAAGGCAGATGTGTCGTCCATTCATCGTTGCCGGGCACAGTGGCCATTCATCCAATTCATTTTTTAAATCTATAATTGAACAATCGATTCTAGGTGAGGCAGTTTGCCTTATTGAGGATCGATATATTCAATGGATTTAAATGGAGTATTAACAGTGTTGCCAACCTGGTGGAATCGCCACTGGCCGGACAGGGCGGACTCCGTAAATCTCTAACTGCACCAAGAGAAGCCGTAAATAACCGATCAACGACTATCTTCGGTGCGGAAGATGAGTGGCCTTGTACTTAAGTGAAAACATGTCGTAGTGGGGTCTCGAGACTTCTCTTCGTCTGTACCTTGCTTCCCATTGTCACAACTCATGTTCTTCCGCATGTTTCTTCGACCCTTCAGGTGTTCGACGAACATTAAGGAGATTATGGTACACGATGATTAGAATTCTGCTTCGTTTAATAGACTTTGCTAATGTTTACGGGAAGAGGGATATTATTCAAAAAAAAAAAAAAAAAAAAAAAAAAAAAAAAAAAAAAAAAAAAAAATCAAAACTGATGATGGTTTCGGTCTAAGGTGTTTACCACGATTTCATTTTTGGGGACGTGAGATGGGCTCTAAGGACCATTAAAATTAATTTGTCAAGCCCACTACTATTTTATTCGTGTTCGAGAGACGAACATACCTCGCAAAATTTATGATAATTGTTGTTTGGGACCGTTGTTTTGAAGTTGATACGACATCAAGATTGGATGACGGGAGTTTTTCTCATTCAACTTTAACAATATCGATTTTATTAAATCTAAAAAGCCCCAGCGTGAAGAATGCGTCGGGAAGTGATGTCAGAATACCAAAATCAAGTTATTGCTACTCATTGATGCTTGTTTTGCCTACCTTGTAAATGAAGGCAAATCAACTCGAAGCGAACCTCATCGTAGTACATAACTATCTCTTAATGCTTCGAGTCTGACGCGATCAATCGACGGATACATTGGCGAATCCAGCAAATTGACAAAATTGTTTTTAATCCATTTAAACCTGTGGAAATGTATCGATTCTTGGAGGGACCAGGTGCTCCGACAATAATCGATTATTTAACATGGGTTTAAATGGAGGAAATCCTGTGTTGCCAAATTACTGGATCCGCCCCTGGACGGATATCTTATGTTCTGGAATAAAACGTGTTGAGCTCGTATTGTCGTTAGTCGATTGGACACTTACCACCTCTGCATAGGATTTGGAAGCTCCTAGTCTCTCGACATCCTCGAACCTGAGGACTTCGATTCCTCGATTCTTGGCTCGCTGGTTTGTGGCCGGTCTCGTGTCTTTGATCACTATCAGTCTCCTTAAACACCGCGGCGCCCTATCTAATAGTTGGTTACACTTGGAATCATCCTCCACTACTACTACACTCATGTCTGCCTGTAAAATACACCAGAAACAATTACACACAACCATAAAATATGGCAACATTATGAACAACGAAATGGCAAAAATTGTATAAGGGCAAAAAACCAGAAACTATCTTGAATAATTGTTTATAATCAATGTTACATCGGGGATAACCCATTGCAACAATTCAAAATTGCCAAAGGCAGTAAACGTTTTTTGTATGGATTGACAATTCTGAGATTTTATGTTAAAAGAGGGAAACTTTAACGCACTGGATTCAGTAAAATCTCCAGAAGGATTCTAGCAGTATCTGTAAGTAAAATCTGGTTTTGAAGAAGCGAAAGTAATAGTCAAAACCAAGTCGCTTGACAACCCAATAATAAGCTTACATTAATTTAAAATCACTCAATGATTATGGTTTCCACAATGTGAGGTGTCAATTAATATGCGCAAGAGACCAATACATTCCTGTTAAAAATTACTATGTTACACTGGAAAAAAAACACATTTGATCTAGAGTCCAGACTCTTGAAAACATTGAAAAGAAAAAATACTCTTGATTCAATCGGATTTTTGCTTGAATCAAAACGAAATCCGCTTAAATCAAGAGACTTGGTTCTTGATTTAAGCTAAATTCTGATGGAATCAAGAGTACTTTTTCTTGTCGATGTTTTTAAGAGTCTGGACTCTAGATCCAAAGTGTTTTTTCCCAGTGTAACGAATGAAGCATAATGATGAAAGCTAACATCGTGACAATTGATTACCAATGCGGTATCTTACTGAGATCGGAATATTATACCCCGCTGGGATTATTACGGTAACATACTTGTTTCATGGTGGTATTTTTAACCAAGTTCATACTATATTGACGGTATATTGACACCAGATCGGTTTTTTTAGTCAGAAGTCATCGTTGATTTTCTAGTTAGACACTAGTGAGGTATGAATGCTCGATTATCGATAATTTGGAGCTATGATTAAGAATCAAGGTGTTCGTTGCGAACACCCTGTTTTAGAACCTTTCCCATAGGTTTAAGTGGCAGATCAATCTATGTATCGCAGGCAATTAGCAATCGCTGGCAATTTGCAATCGGTTCACAGGTTGTTTCAATGAATCGCAATAATGCGCATCAGCATAATGCAAGTTTTAAAGGTTGTGATCTTCAAAAGTATGAGCTCGGCTTGAAACGCCCTCATTTTTTGTGATATTCTACGCTTTGTCACGATGTTAGTATAGTTGCCTATCCGATCTCAACCCAACTAATTTCACGGAGTTCACCACACGATTTTCTAAGTGCGCATATTCCTGCCATGTTTTTAAGGATGGAAAATTGTCTGTTCACATCGTAGGCAACATAATCAGCACTCTAATGTTGTTCTTCAATTTTTGAGTTTCATGATTTTCGATACTTATTCACCACTGGCTTGTAAAGTGTTGGCGATTGCTAATTACCTGCGACATATATATCGCAATGCACGCCAACTCATTGCCGTTATGCAGTGATAAAATTACCATTAGAGATACTTCTCACCGAAGAATCCTCTGGACGTATAGCGATACTTTTAAAGCGTACCAACCTGATTAATGATGTATGCACAGGCATCTGGTCCCAACGTGTCGTAGAGAGGCACGATGACCATTGAGTAACTATAGGCACCTTGCTCGGTTAAGATCCACTCAGGGCAGTTGGTGCAATATAAACCTAAGAATGTTTGAGAATTTGGCTGTAAGCCTAGTGCTACAAGCCCCGAGCCGAAATTTCGGGCTTTTAGTAGGGCCTCGTTGTAGTGAATCCACTGAAAGTGCCCCCTGTTGGGGTCTCTCCATCCTAAACATCTACCATTATCTGAAACATACGTATTGAATGTAATTAGATCGATGGCAAGAGTAAAACGGTTAAATTTGATCAGAGGCGTGGCGTGAATTGCGAAACATCGATTGTTATGCCATTTAAATCTATGGTTAAGAATCGGTTACTAAGGTGTTCGCTGCGAGAACCCTGTTTGTCGATCCTCTTCCATAGGTTCAAATGGCATAACATTCGATATATTGCAAAACACGCCACGCCACTGAATTTTATAATGGATCAGTTGCGCTGGTCACAACAGAATCGTGTTGTAATACCTAATTCTTGAAGATCACCTTAAAAATAATAAGATTTGTCCGAACAGCAACTTTCTACTTGGAATATTAACCGAGATATCGTGCTTTGCGAAAGTAGGGTCTTTGACGTCATCCATCACGGTGGTGACACCCTTGGTTTCTCTTACCTTGTTTTCAACAGTCAGTGTAACGCATATTTGCACTGGTTACTCGACGTGAAACTCGGATGGAAGCAAGGTGGAAGAAACCAGGGGTGTCACTCTCGCGGTGGATGACGTCATATACTATAATTTTACTACTATACTTTACTATTTCATAATACTATACTATTTTGTATACTTTAATTTTTCAAAGCGCGATATCTCTGTTGATATTGAACGTAGAAAGTTGCTGTCAGGCCTAATCTTATTTTTTCAGCTTATCTACAATAATCAAGCATCAAAACGCAAGTCTGTGACCAGCGCAACTGACCCATTATTGCTCTTCTTAGTTGCGTCGATAAGAAGTGCACAATGAATAATTTAAGAAAAAGTCTAATCATTTCTGCGGCCCAATGTCCATATATTGATTTTCGCTTTTTTAGAATTCTTGATTTTGTCTCGGGCTCATAGTTTTCTAGGAAAACTTGGATTCTAAGTCTAGATTTACTGTTCTTTTTTCTCAAAACATAGATAAATTCAATTAAAGTATGATGAGACAAGTTAGAGGAACAATTTTATGTATTTGGGAAGTGGATGCCTTTAGCAGGGCTACATATAAAAAAATTATATTATGAATTTTAAGTTGATAGTAAAACCATTTGCACAGAAGAGATAGAATGGACTGTATTCAGTCTAAAAATAGATGTGTGAATAATTTGAATAGCTAGATCCAATCCTAATAAAAGTACAAATATGCACTCCCTCCGTGTTAACAAGATAGAAATAGTTCGATGCTTTTAAGGTCAAGCATACGTAATGTATGAACGTCTGCCAACCGCTTTTAGCAGAGCGATTCCTCCTTCAGAATGATAAGGCTCCTTCTTATTGAATATGGTTCATTTTACTATCGCCACCAAAATAGCGATAATTTTCAGGGTGATTTCTGAGGAGCAATTTCCGATCACTCCTAAGACGGAACAACATGTGTACGTTGTGGAGAAGGTAGAATTTTTGGCCAAGGTTCCGGTGAAAATATGTCTGCGTCATCAGGCGGGACTGAGGTGATTCTTGAAAAATTCCATTCATAAACTCCCCTACAGTCGCTGCCAAAATAAATTCAGCGGCGTTTCTATCGGATTTGATCATGCTTGTGACTCAATTTCACGGCCGTGGCTTTCCAAACACCGAGAATCAATCCGTGAGGCGCACAGTGGGCAGAGACACAGAAATCTTAGCATGTATCGTGTGAAATCGAATAATTGAATTTTTAGCTTTGAAAACTGCCGATTCAGCAATGGAAATGTTTAGAGGAGGCGGAATTGCGACACGGAAGGAAGGAGAAAGTTGCACACTCACTGGTTTGCCTTCAATTTTCGAGGTAGGCCAAGAAACATCATCCATGCGGTCGGTAATAGCGATTTATTCTAGGATTTTCGGCTTTCGATGTTTAAAAATCTAGTTTTTTAATCAATGATTTTATAGCTTCAAACGAGGATTTTGATGGTAGCGATGTATTTCCATTCAAGTTACTATTGTTGATAACCCCTATACAATAGTCAGACATAAGTTCAGACAATCGGAGCAAACATTTGTAGCTTTTTGCCAGATGGAAAGGGATTCAATTTAGGTCAAATCGGTGATTATTAGGACTACGGTTGATCTCTAAGGCTAATCAAACTTGTTTTTACAATTTTCTATTCCTTACTCGAAAACTGGGTTTGAAGAAAACCGCTGTACCCACTGCGCGCTCATAACTACACTACTTTAAATCTCTCTGCAAACATACTAGTGAAACAAATACCTCTGTCCTCTGTCATAACAGAAGCAGAAGATGCCTCTTAAACTTCCAGAAGGTGACATGCAATGATTGCAGTCAAAGTAAACAAACGGGTCTTGCTTATTTTGCTAAAATCATTCTCACTCATAAATGCGTCTCCAAAGGAAATCGCTTTGATGTTGATGCGAATGCATCAAAATATATTTTCCCTGTGGTTCATTTCTGCGCATATTTGCGCTATTTCACTCAGAATGAAATTTCCTTTGATAAATTTATCTATTTCAGGTAAAATAGCTTGGAACTCAGCACACACACTCTGTTACCCTGCAAAGCGTATAGGGACATAGGAATGTGTTAGGAAGCACACACACTCTATTACCCTGCAAAGCGTATAGGGACATAGGAATGTGTTAAGAGAAAGCAATCACCCCGTCAAAATTGGTTTTTTCTGACATTTCAAAATTTTCGAACCAGTTTCAATTTATGAGGAGAGACGAATGCATATTTCAGTAGCATCTCTTTGTGCCTTGCGTAAAGGGAAGAAAGCCCACAAGAACGAAAAAGTTGTAGCTCTTACACTGATCAAAATATTGGTGCTCTTGTGTTGCTTTTGGTTTATATAGGAAGTAAAACACAAAGGAACCAAAATTTCGCGTTGATTTTGGTACAGTTTGCGGTGAATTTAGCGGTAATACCAACGAAGAGACTGGGAAACTCCGGAGTAAACTGAAGGCTGGGGCTAGGGATGGAACTCACGCCTTATTGACCACTTGATTTCTCATATTAGACTTAAGTATCAGAGACCTCGAATAAGTGGTTCCACATAATTCTGAAATTATTGGCAACAATCAAAAGTAAATTTACCCCATTAAAACCGATGATTGACATGTTCAACAACATTTTTTTGGCAAATAGCATCGAGTTTCTCAAACTCTCTGAGCAAATTTTTCACTCCAACATTCATTTGTCATTACTCGGCAAGAATTTAAGTGATGCTACTTCTGAGCAAAAATTGAGTTCCCGAAAGTAAGTTTTGCATACCTCTCCGATTTAACTTGTTTAATTACGAAGTTTGGGATATGTATCTCTGTAGGTGATATGGAAGCTATTAGGTTTGTTTTAATTGTCAGAAAATCTTATAATTAGACGGTTAAATCTTACGGGGTAGTAAAGCCTGGTGAAATTTGTTATTCCTTTTGTAGTTTTTTGGTCCGACTCCTACGAGCGCGGTTGAAGATACCTTCTACAGCACTAATGCGCATAATTTTTGAATGAAATTTTCCCTCAGCATTCGCAAAAAATTTTTGGTGCCTACCATGAAGTAACAAAACTGATGAGTTTGATCTGTAACAGTCAATCGCAAATACACGCGATTCTGCGGACTAATTTAGGTGCCTTCAACCGTTTTAATGATCGTTGCTATGGCAACAAACGCCAAAATTTTCTACAGCGTAATTTACGCTCCGCTTAAGAAACAAGTGCTCAACTTACAGCGTGTCTCGAAAGAAATGATTAAACAAAAGTCACTCGGTATGATATACGAGGGCCAAATTACAAAAAGAGCGGTTTGCATCCAGGAATAATTACTATACTGCCGTACTGTGGAAAAATGACGTAGGAACATCCGAGTGTTGTCAAATCTCCCCCGATAAAATGTGTATTTTCCGGATAGTCATGAATATTTTTCCCTGAAAGTTTCAAAAAATTCAGATCAAATCGCCGGTGAATTTCACTGTGAAATTAGAGGATATATTTTCGCAGGTTTCCCGAGGTATTTTCTCTTCATTACAGGACATTCGGCAACGTTTGAAGGGTCATACGGCGTTCTTCCTGAGCATTCAATTTGGCCGCGCGATAAAACGGACGTTTCATCTTGTGAGACGGTAGCTGTGCGGCACAATAAATACGCACAGTTGCGTAACCTGAACTTTACTGTGAACCCGTCTTATTTCCGTTATAACCTCTTTGGATGCGGTCCCGGACGATAAAGTTATCCCCTCGCAGTTAAAATGATGAACACCGGCGGGGCGGCGGAAGAGCCATCAGCCTAAGTGATGTTTTTCTAGGTGCTCGCTAACTCTTTTTCGGCGTTAAGGAGTTTTAGACGGACAGATGTACGACATTGTATGCACGTTGTTCCGCCAATTGTTGCCAGAATCACCCGGTTTAATTGCGAACGTGAGGTTCCACAATTCCGTGCGAAATGCGTCCGGACACCCAGAGTGTCATAGAGCTCTTGCATGTGTCAGGAATTTGCCATGTCTCCACCTTGCTACACACAGTTTGGATACTTCTCAGTGTTTTTTTTTTTTTTTTTTTTTTTTTTTTCATTTCTGTTAAATCCAACCGGCATTCGAATTGGCGATCCGATCGGCATGCATTGTTCGAAAAATAAATACGTGAACTGATCGACGTGATTCAATCGACACCGATTTGATCGACAACTGCCAATCGACCGACGGATCCGAGAATCGATCGACAATACTCCGTGAATCGATCGACAACTCCGTGAATCGATCGACAACTCCGTGAATCGATCGACAACTTCGTGAATCGATCGACAACTCTGTGAATTGATCAACAACATCACGAATCGATCGAAACATCCGTGGATCGTTCGAAAAACCTGCGAATAGATCGGAAACTCCGTGAATCGACCGAATCACGCGACAATCGATTCGCGTTTTCATTTTTCGATCGATTCGCGAATGTCGATCGAATCCATACCCTCCGTAATTACAGGCTATATCGACGGTGTAAGTCGGCAATCACATAACTCGATTTGCGACGTCGCAGACNGTTTTTTTTTTTTTTTTTTTTTCATTTCTGTTAAATCCAACCGGCATTCGAATTGGCGATCCGATCGGCATGCATTGTTCGAAAAATAAATACGTGAACTGATCGACGTGATTCAATCGACACCGATTTGATCGACAACTGCCAATCGACCGACGGATCCGAGAATCGATCGACAATACTCCGTGAATCGATCGACAACTCCGTGAATCGATCGACAACTCCGTGAATCGATCGACAACTTCGTGAATCGATCGACAACTCTGTGAATTGATCAACAACATCACGAATCGATCGAAACATCCGTGGATCGTTCGAAAAACCTGCGAATAGATCGGAAACTCCGTGAATCGACCGAATCACGCGACAATCGATTCGCGTTTTCATTTTTCGATCGATTCGCGAATGTCGATCGAATCCATACCCTCCGTAATTACAGGCTATATCGACGGTGTAAGTCGGCAATCACATAACTCGATTTGCGACGTCGCAGACTTCCTATCATACTTTATTTTTTAAACGGAAAACTACTCAACGGCTACTCTTTAAAACTCCAGTGATTTTTCTTCTGTATGTGAAGAAAATTATGCAAAAACTTCAAGGAATCATGTCAATTTGTTCTCCTCTAAAAAAATAACATACAGGCGGAGATTTTCAGACACCGCAAACGAGTTATGTGATTGCTGACTTACACCGTCGATATATATGTTTGATGATTATAGGGTTCCAAGCTGACAACACGGCGGCTTACATCTATTCCCGAAGCTCCCGGAATACGGCACAGCACCACGTGGAGATCATAAGCACACGGTAGCTCTTATTCCATTAGTTTTATTTTATTGATAGCGCAGCGTGATGAACTAATCGATTTTCTGGATTTGGCAGGGATGTCAGGCGGGGGCGGGGGAGCAGGGGGCACGGGTCGCGCCGCGCCGTCAGAATGTATGTTCGCGGCTTGTTCCCGAGCCCGACTCGTCTCAATCACCACCCACGCATATTTTTCAATGGCTCGCATGGTCGCATACCGCGGTATACGCTCTCGTGTAGCGGCGAACCTGAAAAATTGCCCCGTCAGGAGTTTGTGAATTTTCATATCAAGGAAAAAAAAAGATGAAAAAGTATACCGAAACACGCATATTGTTGAATAAGTTTATTGGCTTGGATGCATTTCGGGCTTAGCCCATCCTCAGCGAGCAGTTAAAACAAAACACAGAAACAAGTTAATTACAGTAATGAATTGTCACAATGCATGATGGAGAGGAATAGCGAGAGGCAAAGCGAACTAAAACACTTGGGAACTGGTCAAAAATGAAAAAATGTTAAAAGATGTTTAAAAAACCGAACCTGCGTTAAGCATAAACGAATAATAATTCGTGCCATGAGATTTCACCCTGAGATATCTACTCGACCGTCCACCGAAAAATAGGAGAGCTTGAAAACTTAAACCTCAGACATTATAGTGCCCCAACTGCAAGGATCGTTAATCAAGCATTCGTCACAAAACACCTTGGTGTTTTTCTTCTTTTTTACTCCAAATCGAGCTATGATAGTTTAGATGCTGCAGCTTGTATCTATACTGGTTTGTATCGATTTGCTGCGTTCCCCCCCCCCCCCCCAAAAAG
>NW_017547177.1:2302658-2387099 GCF_001854935.1 Bemisia tabaci | reverse complement strand
GGGGGGGGGGGGGGGGGGGGGGAGTTGAAAAATTGAAATAATGGGTGACGTAAATTTATAGTCGGCACCTTACGGCATTTTTACTTTGGATGGCAGAAAACCTCTTGGGGTGTAAACATTGTTTAGCAAAGGGGATTTAAATCCGCCGTAGCCTGGAATCCACCGCGCAAAAACCTCGCGAACAATGAGCCATTGAACAGCATTTCATCGGAGGTTTACTTACACGTGTTTCCGTCAGAATCCGGTTTGAAGATCTCTATCCGGCCGTTCCGATGTTCTAATCTCAATAGAGTCCAATTACTGGAAGACCATAACAAGTTCGGAGTCAACGCGTGACAGACAGGACGCTCCCGTACGAGAAGTGGCGCCTAGACATCAACCAGTTTACGCGGAGAAAATACGAGGTGCCCGCCGAAGCCGGCACGATTTCCGCTACAAGTTCATTGCTAAGTGTTCTTCCGTTTCGCTGTGCGGTAATACCTGCACCAGTCCCGTTCTTGGTCATGTCATCTATTAGCGCGCGTAATTGACGCGAGCAGTTGCCCGGAAGCAACCCATATCATTTGCATCGGCCTGAAATTCTCCTCTCATTCTCTTTCTCTCCCGAAGAATGCTCAATGGACCACTAAGACAAGGTACGAATTTCAACATTCTGATACATGTTTTTTAACTAAAATTTTACGTAGAGCACGAAACGCACAACGAAAATGAACGAAATTAACTCCTTACGAAGATATTTAATGTTTCTTGATGCGTGAATTCAAACCACCCGCTCATGAAAACTCAATGCTCTACGTGATTCACATCGCGCGCTAAACGTTATCATGACAGTCTCTGCGATATAAAAATCTGGCAACCTCGATCTTAACGTTTTGGCTCAGCTGTAGCAAATTGCTTATAGTATGAACAACGCACGGTGGGAAATGAACATTGCTCGATTGAGAAGCTTGCTGAAACCATTGTAGTGCGCGATTTGACTCACGTAGAGCTTTGAGTTATCTTCGTTAGGAGTTGGTTTCAGTAATTTTCGTTGTGCGAATCGTGTTTTACGTGAAATTCTGGTTAAGAAACTTGTATTAGATTGCTTAAATTCGTACCTTGTCTAGTGGCCCTTCTTTAAAAACAAATCTGCCTAGTGTAGGGCTCATTTCTGCTACCTTTGGAACCGAATTTTGTCGGTCCTTCCGGGTGCGAACGAAAATTTCGGTTCCAGGGACCAAAAGCTCCATGGGTGGTAGAGCCCGCATGGCGAATGTAGGAAGTGTCCAAAAATATTAAATGATCGATTTTTTAAAATTTCTCCCAGAATCTCCTCCACTTGATATGCCTCGTTAAAAATATCTAAGCCCTAGAAATCTCGAAATATTCAAGTAAAAAGAATAAAACCTTATCGAAACTCTAAATACAGTTTTACTTTGCAATGGCACGATATGATTTTAAAAAAAAGTCACTGAAGAGTTCCAAGTCTTGAACTTTTATGGTTTGCGCGCATTAAACACGAGTATAGCTTTTCTAAAAATAGAGTGAAAAATTGAGAGGAGTGCATTTTTAAGGACGGCCCGAATGAGCAGTTAATGAATTGCGTGATAAAATACGGAAATTTACTGCTCATAAAAGTAACGAGGATCGAAGACTTATAAAATTAAAGTATAGATCTTTGCATCTGGTGTCCCATATTGTGCTCACCACTTTCCATGTTTATTGATACTGGTCTAAAGTCAACTGAACTAACTCTCCCTCTCCTCGACGCTCGTGAAAAAATGTGTTCGTTACTAATCGCCAGAAAATGTTTAGGTTGAGTGGACTCGAGCTTAAATCATCAAGAAAGTAAAACATCATAAGCGTTGGTGCCGGACTTGGCGAGAGATTATTCATTCTACTTGATAAATTGGACAGAGTGACTTTTTTGTACTCAATTTTTCACCGACCATGACGCTTTTAGATCGTACCTGTGCCGCTTTAAATTAAATGAGTCAGCTGCTCGCAAGAGATACAGACAAATAAATATACTACTAAATAGGTAAAATTGCACGAAAATTGCGTTGGTCGCGTCAAAAAAGTCTGAGATCCATTTCCTTAGCGAGCAATCTGCGTAGTATGTAACACGCTTTTTCAAGTTTCCCGCGTCTACGAGCAGTTTCTCTCAGGTACCACCGCACAGTGGATCGAATCAACAGGAGAGCTCGGACAAAATTTGGAAACTTTAAAAGCTTAAAACTCTGTTCCTACAAAAATTTCAGATTTTAACAGCGGTTCCATTGGTTTCCTCGTAAAATTGTCTTCCAAAACCACCCCTCAAAATTTAAAATGTGATGAAATAAACATACAAATTTGCAGTTTTAGTCAAAAATTCCACGTCCGACCTCTCTAATTGACTCGATCCACTGTGCGCCGACCAGGTTTGCTCAGGCTGAACAGCAAGAAAAACTAACCTGAGTGAACAAACGATTACACCAACTTTTTCTATTGCATGATTCCAATCGTTTTCAAGCGTCTGCTTCCTTTTTCTCTCTTAATTTTACATAAGCAAAAGCTTTGAACCAATTGAAATCTTACGCGAGGAGAATTTATTACCCACAATTCGCGAGATTATTCGTTTACTTTGGTTACGTCTCTCTCCGAAAAAAATCTGACTGTCGGCTACTATGGAAAACTGCCCGCAGACGCTGAAAATTTGAAGACGCGCATTCATACGCAGATTACGCGCTAAGGATAAAACATTATGATATTGTATTATAGAGTTTGGTTTGTGTGAAGTCTAAACTTCACAAAACCAACACTCGTCTAAAATCTAAAAAACTCCAACATCCCGTCTAAACTTCAAAAATAGGGGAAGAGAGATATCATCTCCACCTCCGTTTGAGGCAGTGTAAAGCAGCCAATCACAGAGAAAAAAATCAAGTGCATTTTCCTGTTCATAAAGTTTCAACGCTTCAGCTTTCCCGATAAAACAAACAACGCTGCAATAAGTAACGCTTGCATATAGCGCTTCGCATTTCCGTGTTTTTCCCCTGTTTTGTCGAGATGATTCGTTTCTGGACCCTTTCCAAAATAGTGCAAGGTCCACGGCCCTTGATATCAATGCTGCCAAGTTATTACTGTAATGAGACTACATGAGCAATGTGGCGCGGAAAAAAGGTAAATTCATTCATTTCGATTTCTCTGGGCGACAATAGCAGGTAATGACCGGACGTTAACTTAGCGTTTAGACGGATCTGATTATTTTTTGCGATGCTGTAAGCTTAAAAAACATTTCAAAATAGTACTCTCGGACAAGCGTCACCGACGCATTCCGTAGACCATTTTTTTCTCAACTTGTTGCATTTCCTTGACTTTATAAACTTCGCTTGAATCATTCTCCAGGTTACATCCGAAACATTTTTGACTGAATTAATCTTATTTTATCCATACAAAAAGAGAAAGAAAAGAAAGAAAAAATAACAAAATTAAGGTAAACTCACTTGATTCTTTTGCTCCTTTTCTGAAACTGTCGTAAAGCGTCCTGGTGTCCTCAGTTAGATACCCCAAGACTTTTCCGTCTTTGGCATCTTTGTAGAACTTTGACACACGAACTGTATCTGGCCCCTGAGAGAAAAGAGAAAAAGTATGTTTTAGGAGGAATTATTTTAAGGCGGGGATAATTCACGTGCGACAGAAAGAAGTTTTCTGCGAGAGGTAAACCTGAAAATTGGCGTGGTTTTCACACAATTTTAAGAACGTCATGTCGATGGTTCAGACTAGAGCTGTGGCCTGTCAATATACTTACATTAGCACACTCAATTATTTTTACTATGCATATTCTTTACAAGGCTAAATAGGACGTATTTATACTAAAACGAAGTATGTTACATGAAATCCCTATGCACATAGTTCCTTTTGACATAAATACGTCCAATATATCGATTACCAAACCGCAAACCTACGCATTTTCGTTTGAGATATTGCAGACTACCTGTCATGCATTATTTTTTCTTTGGAAAATGAGTAGAAGTTCTTAAAAACTTCTTTCAATTTTCGATTTTTTTACCCTCGTTTTCCTTGCAACGCACCCGTAACGCAGCCTTACGCCCCCCTTCTGCATTACGTAACGCTGGCCTGACCTCCCCCTCCATTAAAAAAAAAAAAAAATCAACAAAACTCTGAGAAAACAGATTTAAAAAAAATCGGGTTTTATTTTTGGGAGATATTTTGCTGGGTCACGCGCCGAAAAGACTCAAGTATTTGTGAAGGGTAGGATTTTCAGTTTTTTGCACGTTTTTTTCAAAGCTATTTTCCCCCGGCTCGGATTCGTTATGCAACGCTGGGCTTGACCTCCCCCCTCGTCCCCTTGTACCACACAGTAAAGCTAGTTTAACCCCCCCCTCTCCTCCACCACCACCGCCCTAAGTGCATTGCGTAATACTTGAACGGCCCTTAACAGCTTTTATTCTTGTACTAGAGGGTTATATTTGTTTAATATTTTCGGTTAATATCCAATAGATCCTCTTATTGGTGGATTTACCAGTTGATTAAGTTATATGATTACTGATGCTCTAGGTGCCTAAGTGAGCACCATGCACGTCTATTGATGTGACCGCAAATTCATTGGAGACAAAAAGGAGGGTGAAAATATATTTCCAAGCACACTCATAGGGGAAGCTCTGAGCATTCTGACAAGTTGCTATCATAAATATGATGAAGTGCCTCGTCAAGATGGTTGACGAAGTGTGAAGCTACCGACCCGCTGATGTCACATTCCTAGCCGTGACATTTGTCTTTGCGAGCAAATACATCAAAATAACATTCGCTCTTCCTAAGAGGGCGGCATCAATTAATCATGATCATGTTTCTCATTGGCATCAGTCACATTCATGTCACGACTGCTAAATTCATCCATCTTCTCACCTCTCTATTTCCTCTCTTCTCACCTGATGTCACTATAAGTGGAGGACTGCAGGTGGTTTTTGCATTGGTTCCTTTTTCAATGATCTTGTTGGTTGTCTTTAAATGGGCCTGTTGCAAACTTCAGCTGGAGTAAAAAGACAAGTTCTTCGTTATAGAAATTAAAAGGCTAAAAAATCACGATGAGCGTACCAGGAAAGTCCGTAATACGTTCCTCACTTCACAATCTGCGGGAAAAATATTCGTTTTTTTGTGTTCCCGCTTCAAAAAAGATACAACGGCAAAGATGAACATTTCGTAAGAGGAGTCGATCCATCCAATCCTTCCGCCCTGTGATGCTACGCAATATCCAACATGGTCGACGACAACCCGCCAAAACACAAGTGACGAAACGGGAATTTATCAACCGGCGTTTTTTGCGATGACATTTTCCTTGCGTTGATGAAGAACGTGGTGCTTCCTCACGATATGCGCGCGGAAGCGTCAGCCCTGTTGAATATTGAGTGGCAAATTAGAGCGCGAGGGTTGAAAGGAACGAATCCTCTTACAAAATGTTCATCTGTTCCGTAGTATCCTTTTCGAGGCGGGAAGCTTAAAATAATTCATATCGACGTCATGGGCCGGCTTTAGGGAATGGCCACATGATGGGCCACGGCCCATGGCGGCAAATTCAGGGGGCGGCACATTTTGCAATTTTTTAAATGTAGGTATCAAAAAAAGAGAGAAAAAAATCGGATTCAGAATATAGATTACAAACGAGAAAAGGCGACAAAATCTCTCATTTCCTGAGAGTAAAAGTATAGTAATTTCTAATTTTATCGTCTTTCGGTGATACAAGATACAACACCTTTAAATAGTCGAGTTAAGAGGGAAACCCAACTCGCAATTTGACCTGGAACGGAGTGGCACGGTGGTTGGCATGAAACACACAGCGCCTACAAGACTCCATGAATACTTCATGCATTGCGTCAAACACAGTGCGGTCAGCAGCGCGGTCGCCGTGAAACGCATAGCGCCTACAAGATTGCATGAATACTTCTCGCATTGCGTCAAACACAGTGCGGTCAGTTTGTTCTTTCATAATGTTTTCTTTCATTTCTTATAAATGGAAGGCCTTGTTCACACAGAGATAGGTTCACCCAACTTAACTTTTGCGCAAAGTTCCGCGAACTTTTGCTAGTAATGTTGACAGGGCTTCGCAAAAAATGTGTCCAATACGAGAAAACGCGTCTCATGTACCCCTCCCTGCTGCACGCTCACTTGATGGTTTTTATCGATGTTTCAAAACGAATGAGAAGGGGGCGGCAAAATACAGGCGGCCCATGGGCGGCAAGTAGGTAAATCCGGCCCTGATCGACGGTGAAATTCCCAAACTACGTATTTCGGTTTGCAACATTGCAGACTCATTGTCATACTTTATTCTTTGAAAGAAAAACCACTCAACGTACATTCTCTAAGATATCTGTGATTTTTCTGCTCTGTGCGAAGAAAATTCTGTGAAAACTTCACGAAATAATATTGATTCGCTTTCAGAAAAAAAGTAATAATAGGAGCGGAGATTTTAAACACCGCAAACGAGATACGTGGTTTAGGAGTTTCACCGTCGATATTCCTTGCGCAGATTGTGAAGTTAAGAGTGTATTTTAGACTTCCTCGATGCGTTCATCGTGATTTTTGAGCCATTTTCTATCGTAAGTAACGATCTTTTTTGCTCTAGCTGAAGTTTGCATCAGGCCCATTTGATCTTGAGACCTTGGGACATGCTCAGGGCAGTAAGTGGACAAACTGCCTTTACCGCTGCGAAATGCAGAGAACGCCATCTCCTTGGAAACCACTGTGAGAGTATGTGTTCGTCTTGAACGAGGGAATGCAACGTGGAAAAGTAAAGCGGCGTGTTGGTGCGCTGTTTCATCTTGCCGAGAGACTTTTGGCAAAGACCCGCGTCAAATGGCATTCATGCATATTAGACAGACGAGACAAAAAATGCGAAACAAAATAGGTCGTTGTTTCTCTCACGTACCACTTTCTTTGCTCGCTCCGCACCTTGCGAACCAGCACGTAAGTCTTTGAGTCGCTTTAGAAACTACACGTTTTCGAGGCCTTAACTGGCCCAAATTTTGTCATTTCAAAAATGCTAAGGAGTGGAGGTTTTGCACACACAAATTGTATTGTTCACCTAAGGGTGGTTAATGAGCTGATTTTGCAGTATTTTTCATAATTTTGTTCTGACATGGGAAATAAGAGAAAAATAGATTCAAAAGTGAGAAAATGAACTACGCCCAGTTTTACATTGTATCTTATGCAGATCAAATAAGCACGTACCCTATGTATCCCGCAAATCTCTAGTTCCTATGACGGCTAGTAGTTCATAAGTGCGTCCAAAGAACCCATAAAGTGAACGTGCCGGAGGAGGAGGGGTACATAAGACGCATATTTACTCGTGTTGGGCACATTTTTTATGAATGCCCTGTCAACACTAGCAAAAGTTCACGGAACTTTGCGCGAAAGTTAAGTTCCATAAACCTACCTCTGTGTGGACAAGTCCTTTCATTTAAAAGATATGAACGAAAAAATTATGATAAAATAAACATGAATGTGGCTTAATAATTTTAATTTCCGCCACCACGCCAACCGCATCGTGTTTGGCGCAGTGCGTGAAGTATCCCTTTAGCCTTGTAGGCGCTATGCGTTTCATGCCGACCGCACTGTTTTTGACGCAATGCGTGAAGTATTCATGCAGTCTCGTAGGCACTATGAGTTTCACGCCAACCGCTACTGACCGCACTACGTTTGATGCAATGCGCGAAGTATTCGAGGAGTCTTGTAGGCGCTAATATGTGTTTCATGCTGACCAGCGCGCCGCGCAGGCTTCTCCTCTCCTTTACATCTCAAGTCCTCGTCATCATTGCTCTCACCGCCGCGCCGCGCCGCGCCGCTCCAGGCCAAACTGCGTGTTTAGTTTCTCTCTCAACTAGACTAATAGAAGGCTCTGTCTCTTGTAAGACGAAAAAATTAGTAATTACTATACTTTAACTCTCAGGAAATGGGATATTTATTCCCCTTTCTCGCTTGTAATTTTTTTTCCTGGATCTGATTTTATTTTTGATACCTACATTTGAACAAATTGCAACATTTGCCGCCTCCTAAATTTGCCACCATGGGCCGCGACCCATGTGGCCACCCCCTGATTCCGGCCCTGTCATGGTTTATGCAGGCCAAAAATAAATGCTATGAAATAAATACATACATATAGGTCGCTTTATAGCACTCCCTCGCGCTCTACGACTCCTAACCTCCACCGCTCTCTGTCGAACCACAAACCTTGGGGCATTGAGCACCTTAACATTTCTGCTTCAATCCCCTCCCTCCAACCTCTCATTAGGCGCCCTCTGCGCCTTCTCCCAGGAGGAACCCAATCAAGGACCTTCTTCGGCAACCGGTCTCCTGCCATTCTCTGGACATGACCATACCAAATACGTTGTTTCGTCTGAATGTCATGCACGATGGTTTGTTTGGCATCCATGATCTCCCGTACCGTCTCATCCCTGACGCGATCCTCTCTGGAAATACCAGCAGATCTACGCCAGAAGTCCATCTCTGTTGCCTCTAAAACCTCCCGGGTCCGCTGTTTCATCGGCCATACTTCACACCCGTAGGCTACTATGCTCTTGACAATCGCGTTGTAGATCCTACTATGAAATAAATACTTACGGTCAAAAAAGGCAACAAAATAAAAAAATGAGCTTTCCGTGTGATTTTGCTGAGAATCGACCTTGGCCCCTATCCCCCCCCCAAAAAAAAATAAAAAAATTAGCGTACCCCAAAATCGTTTGACGTGCATAAGGAGACCATAGATATGGTTCTCTGCAAATTTTGAATGGAATCGAACAGATAGATTCTGAGATATCGCTGTACCGAGATTTGGGGGACGCCGGACGGACGGACACACATTTTTTCAAGTATGATTATTTTGACTCCAGGGACCTTAGAACGTCTAGAAATGATGAAATTTCAAACTTTTTTTTTTCTTGGAGGATGACAATACTTCCTCTAGGGGAGCGAGAAAGTAAAAACTAGATACGAGGTTTTTTTTTATTTATTTTTTTTCTAAGGTGCTCCTGCATTGCTCCGAAAAACTTGGCTAACGCTGTTCGCACTCGGTACACCCACTTTCTCACGTTGATTCATGCTAGTTCACTGCCGTGCTAAGGAAGGACGCCGTATGAGCCTTCAGGCGTTGCCATATTTCCTTTGATAAAACACAAATTTCCCGGAAAACTTTTGAATATTTTTCTTCCAATTTTTCAGATAATTTTGTTCGCAATTTCAGCTAAAGTTCCTGAAATTTTCAATGAAAAATATTCATAGATTTTCTCAAAAATGAACATTTTAGTGAAGGGAATCTGGCAACTCTCGAATGTTCATACGGCGTTCTTCCTTGGCACGGCTTTACAGGACCGAAAAGTTGACACCGTAAATTCTCATTTTGAATTTGGCATCGCCGAGCGGAACCGTTTCGTTAGACGGCGGCGCGACACCGGCCCGAAAAGCAATTCATTAAAGCTCGGCTCCGGGCTCTAGACGCTGGCGCTGATTCATTATAAATGCCGAAATATATGAATAAGAATATTAATAGAGTGCAGGGCAGGAGAGGACTCGTGGAGGCTCGGAGGTTGACAAACGTGGAAACAGATTAAAATACACTCGTAAAACTGGGATTAATGTAAAGTGTAAAATTAACCGAAAACGACCTCACAACAATCGGAGGCGGGATTTTGGCGCGGTTGTCGCCTCATTATTACTTATCACCAAATTCACAATTGTAAATCCCTAAAGTTGGATTGTGGCGTTGAAAACAAGTATGGATACATGTACTTACACACTGAAAAAATGGTATGCTGTTTTAGCACCTAAGGTGTCAAAAATGTGTCTGGTGATCCTAAGATGCTGCCTTGATTGCTCATGCAATTGAATTTGCATTCGCAGGATGTAAAGTTAACTGCGGGGGCAGTAAAGGCAGCATCTTGGGATCACCAGACACATTATTGACTTCCTAGATGCTAAAACAGCATATTATTTTTTTCAGTGTGGAAGTAAAACCGGGGCAAAATATTTTACAACGTCGCCTACATTTATTTGAAAGGATGTAAGCGTAATTGGACGACGTATTCATGCTGAAAGGAACTGGAGTCGGATGGGAAAGAAAGGTTGTGCTCGTTAGTTAACAGCCCTAAGAATGGATGGGAATTATAAAGCACTGATGACGTCAGTATTGACAACGGGAGCGACGACGAGGTTGTGAGTCTCTAACTCATGAGCCCTGTCCACAACGTTCTTGTTACATGCCCCAGGCTCATAAGTTAGCATATTTTGACACTTATTTTTTAAAGCGTGAGATTTCTGTAATTTCAAAGATTACCGAGCAATCTTTCAACAATGGTTGAAGCATGAGATATTTTAAGGAACACGTTGGCGAACCTGTTAGATTCAAAATCGAGCATTTTCCTCCATTTCAGAGAATATTTTACCATTAGTTTAACATCAAATAAAATGATTTAATGGTCACTTAATGAGTGAAAAAACGAATTCTTTGCTTGTCTCTACACTCCCATTCTTTTCTGAGCCAATTCTGTATTTTCTCGGAGGAGGGGCTCGCCCTAAAGATATGAAAATGGGAGTTGAAATAACGATTTTGTTAGACAATGTCATTATAGGATGATGGGCAATTAGGCATAAATAGTACAGCTAAAATCCAGCAATCCAAAAACTTGTGCGATTGTTCTATGTATAATTTGTCAAGAGAGAAACGTACGCCGCGAAACATCACTTTATCTTCAGCAACCTTTTTGACAGTATTGAAAGTAATTCAAGCATTTAAATAAAAATATTATTATCTTCTGATAGTAATAAAAAAGAAAGAAAAAAACACCCGTAGGTACTCCAAAGAACTTTGACATCGCTCAGCCAATAAAAGGTAACCCTACCTTCAGCCCCTGGAAGTTGTTGCTCCAGTTATTAGGCTTATAAAGAGACGAGGTCCAAATTCAGATTTCATGGTCATTATTGCTGAAATATCAGGGATTCCTTGACCGGTGCAATATTTATGGCTTTAGGAGGTTCCAATTTTTAAGGAACGATCATGAATACGACCCTGAGAGCTTATCATATAATGGTTATAATTGAAATAAATGGTTTTGATACATTGTTTTTTTGGAATCGTCTACTTGCTGGAATTTTTACAAAAAACAACCACCTTGAAATTTAAAAAAAAAAATCATGCATCGATCGATCGACCATATAATCTTGATGTTTTAGATTCAATTTAGAATTTTAAGAAATGAATTATTATGATGCGTTTTTATCATACATATATTCCTGATGGCGCTTGATTTGATAAAATGAAAGCAATACCATATAATATTTATTTAGCCATATATGAATAAAATATTACGAGTTTTGTGAAATTACATTTAAAGTAAAATTATGACTGAATTTTACGTTGTGCTGATTGCGAATACTTACGATTACTGCAAGCGTTACTTTTAAGTTAAAACTAATATGGTTAATACGAATTATTGTAGTTCTCTATGTATTTAATTAAAATTTAAAAAAAATTTTCAACCGACTATTACTCATGTAAGTATTGTGGAAGTTTTATGTATCAAAATGTTTGCATCCGTTGGCTTTAATCATCAACCATTCTTGAACGGAAGCTGCTACATTTACCCTGAATATTGTGGAAAATGTTACTTTCTTTGGATTTATTTGCATAGTTTACCATACAATCCGTACGATTATTTCTTCACCCATGCAGCATTCTTATGACACGAACTTAAAATTTGCACTGTTGGTTCATGGTGGAAACAGCTAATTTTGAAAAAATGGCACATAATATTGTCTTAGAAATACCAAGATGCTTGTTTCTGTCTGAGCTACTAACCCATAAATAAGATTCCCAGCTTCCTCGCGAACTGATGTTTCAAGACAACGCGATCGCTGACCTGACGATAGAGAAACTTAGTGTCGTTATATATTTTTCTCTAAGAGTCGTCGCAAAGTGAGACTATTGGGAATTTCTGTGACAATCAGTTGAAACTGAATTCAAATTGTGTGACAAGTTTAGTATGGTAATATATTCAATGCATCTTAGCTGCTCCCTTTTTTTACGTGTGCGTCTACTAAAACTTCTGCTACAGTTACATCATGTTTAGTTAGACACTTGCAACCATTACGTAACGTTTCTTCTGACATTTTAACTCTCCTTTTCTTATGTACTCAATTACCCATACCTTAAACAAAGCTTTCTACTTAAAGACGTGACATAATACTCGAAATTTTCTGAGAAGAACTATGCATGCGCCACGTGAAATCCTCAATTACCTAACGGTTGCTATTAAAACCCAAATTTTATTAGGATATTTCAGAGACAAATTTACCTCTCGTTGCAACTTCAAAATACATCAATTTTTTTTTAGCCGTGAGAATGCCATTAAATTTATATTTTGATCACTCCTATTCTTATTTTATTATCTCCTTTTGAATTTCATGGTGTTATGGTCAGGTTAATTGCGTGGTCACATCGTGAGTGCTAAAAGCCGAAATCAGGTGAGCCCCCGTGTTTCCGCGATTTTGAGGGCCGGAACTGCTCTTTTTATCCATTGTAATTCCTAGAACGTTTATGGAATTTTTTAAATAAATTTAGATGTCGGAGAATTCAAGGAGATGCCTAAAAATTCCTCGATTCTTTACTTCACTGACTCAATGGGCCTGTTGCATGCAAGATATATAGCCGCGCGAATAGACTTTTTAGAGGTTAAATGACACGAAAATTAAGATGGTCACATTAAAAAAGTCTGAAATACACTCCTTACTGCGCAATTTGCGTTGTTAGGAACGCGCTTTTTCAAATTTCCCGCGTCTGGGGGCAGTTTTCTAATTACCGGAAACGAGCAAACGGCGGGCTCGGTGATTTCCGGAAGATGCCGAGTCGTTGTTATTTTTTCCTTTTTGTTTACAAACCCAACGTAATCTCTTATAGTGGTCCATATACGCTTTATGCGGTAACCAAATCGATCAACGTTTAAATATCCAACGCAATCCTTCTACATTTCATTTCACGATATCACGAGCTCCGATTTTTAGGTTATGTTGTCAGCTTCAGTTGACCGGAAATAGCCGCGAGTTGCCGTTAATTGTTTCCGTTAGAAAACTGCCCCCAGACGCGGGAAATTTGAAAAAGCGCACGGAGAAAAAAAGAACAGTTAATTTAACGAAAGTGTCTACTTGGAACTTTTCTACGTTAATTTAACACCGAAAAATAGTTGATCCAATTGGATAGGGTGCTTGATGTGACGGGACGTCTCATTTGAATCAACTGGACTAGTCTCGTTGAATTTTTTCCAGTTATGCCAAATGGGAAAGCCCTGTTACCGTAACTGGAATTCCATGTTCCCCGAAGTGCTCAGAAACTTGTAACGGTTGTATGTGAGTGTTGAGAGTTCATCGTGCACACAGCGAAAGAATTGATCATGCATACGAAATTGAAAAGTATATCATAATTAATTAAGCTTCTTGCAATTAGTATGCTGGCATATCGCAAACATCGCAGTGGTTTGGTGCGGTGTGAGCGTTGAACGGGTCGCTTTTCGCTTATTTCGTCTCAATAAGATATCGAAACCAATGGTGTAACGGTTAGGGTGTTAGGCTAGAAATCGGTAGGTCCCGAGTTCAATCCCCAGGTAGGTCCCAAAATTTAATGCGTGACGAGCTTAGGCAAAACATCCTGTATAATCGTAAATCAAAGCAGATGACCATAATTTTGTGATTTTGAATGTATATTTTATTTAATAAATACTTACATGCCTTCAAAGGCCAGAAATAGGGGCAGAGTCTTAGTAAATTTTCCAGTGATACCAAATAATTTTTCCCGTCATTTCAAGGATATTTTCCAGTTATTCCGAGGATAATTCCAGTTACCTCAAGGATTCTATCCATTTAAAACAAGGATAATTTCCAGTTACCTCAACTAGAAAAAATCTAACTAGCTATTCCAGTTGATCCAAGTATCATTCCATTCCGAGAAATATTCATTGGAGTAGTCTCATTGGATCAAGTAGTTTTCTGGTTGATCTGACTAAAAAATTTTCTCAGTGCGCGTTCCTAACAACGCAAATTGCGCAGCAAGGAGTGTATTTCAGACTTTTTTAATGTGACCATCGTAATTTTCGTGTCATTTAACTAATAAAAGTCTATTCGCGCGGCTGTATCTCTTGCATGCAACAGGCCCATTATGTAAAAAATATCTGCATTTGGGTAGAATTTGACTAAAGTTCGACATCAGAAACTACTAATTCTAGCTCATTTTTCAACTGACTCATTGGAAATTTGTTTCCCTATGTAGATAACTGATTTTACGGAGGAGTCAGATAGTTCCTTATTGTTAAACAAAATCCAATTTGTCTCATAAATTTCCTCCAGATACCACTGTACGTCAGTCTGTTTTGCGATTTGGTCCCATGGCTTGTTGAAGAAAATGTCTACTTCCTTGCAATTTGAACGTTGGGACCCCCTAAACCTCTGTTCCTAGACCGAGGGCGTATTTTTTGCGAAGACTTGAAATTTGATTTATTGGCGGTGCCGACAAATTCTTCATTTTTCCCTATCAGCTCGGGGGAATGATGCCAGCCTCCAAAAAAATCAAACTTTTTCTTGATTTACGATAAATATATCCGCTGTCTAATGGCCTTGCTTCACGAGCTGTGTACGGAAAATGCGTTTATAATGACGATTGCCAGCAAAGAGACAATCCTCATCTAAATAAAAACAATTGAGATCAACATACTCTTGCACCGCTTATACAATATTGATGATGCAAATCAAATGACACTTGTGTCAGCCTGCGACAGTGTAAAGCCAATTACATTTATTTTAGCCTGCGGCGCGGCGTTGCAAATTGCACGCGAAATTTCGAATAATAAATGAATGTAAATTTCCTTTTCACAACATTGTTTTACATTTACATTGTTGAATGGAATATTACGTAAGGTAATTTCCCTTATTCTGGCCTCCCCTCCTCCTTACAATGCACCCGAAATCACGGAGCACTACCAATACCTCACAATGTGAGGTATTGCGTTAAAAATACCTAGGAATATGTCATATTCCTAGGTATTTTTAACGTAATGTGACCTCAATTTCATTTTCCCTCCAAAGAAACAAACAAAAAGTTTGAAAAATGTATGTTTTAACACCCTATAATGATGTTACTAAATGAGTAGGTTGCGTCAGAGCAGGAAGTTTTTTCGTACCAAGAGATCATAAGACCCGCCCGACTAGCTTTTAGAACAGGTCTTATTATGTTCTACAGTTTCATACACATAGACCATAAAAATATAGGTTTTTGTTAAAATTCAGGGGCGTATTTTGACTGAGAATTTAAAGAAAGCAGCATTAACTTTTTTTTTGGGGGGGGGGGGCTGGAGTATGCACAAAACAGTTTCGCCTTCAATTTTCGAGATAGGTCAAAAACATCCTACTTGCAATGATAGTAATTTTCCCAGGATCTGTGTCTTGTTTCACATTAAATTGCATTTTAGAACTACCTCGTAGACGGAAAATTCTAGTCGCCCTTTGTTTTCAGTGCTTTATAAGCAAAAAATTACAGCGCTATTCTATTGAAAGTCACTTCCGATACATCCACGGTGGAACTTGCAAAAACGAGAATCTCATCTGCGGTGTTTCAACATTTTTTCTCTCATTTCATTATATCAAAGAAGGACGAATCAATAATTTGGCATGCAATATTTGCATAGATTTTCCCTCACACGAAGAAGAAAAACCCTTGAAGTTCTCAAGAAATGACGTTAAGTATTTTTTCCATTTAAAGAGTGGAAATTGAAAAACTTATAAGTGTCATTTAGATTGTGCATGTTTTTCCTCATTGTAAATGAACCCAAATGTATTCGCTTAATTGATCTTGTACGAGGAAATTTCCTGTAAATTTTGGTCTTATTTTTATAACAAGAATTGGTATTCTCAAACCTTTGGATTCCTGCATTGTATGAGAGCAACCATTGTCCAATCTTAACAACGTCTGATGGCGCTTAAAAACCCTGGTAAAAATTGGCAGTAGAATCTGTGTTCCGAAATACCATAGACTTACAGCCGGCTGTGAGATTTCCAATAGCTTCTATAGCCGGCAACACAATTTCTTATAGCCTTTTATAGCCGATGGGGATTAAGCAACAGCCTGGCGATAAAGTGTATGCTAAACGTTACTAATTACGGATGCTAGGACTTGGTGAGTTTTTGGACTACCGCTCTCTTTTTGGGCCGCAGTATCTTGCTTTAATTTGCGATGAAAGCTCCTTTCTTTTGAAGGATGCCTGCCATTCCTAATATGTTGGAGCGCCTTCAATTTCGTATGATACTGTGCAATACCTCTGGTGTGAAATAGTTGCTTCAAGCGCCGCGGTGCGCTGCGGCGCGGCGCGGCGGACGGGCACTCGGGCAGCCAGCGCTGAACGCGCATTGGCGCCTGCAAACCTAACAGGGATACTTCACGCATTGCGCAATGCGTGAAGTATCCCTGTTAGGTTTGTAGGCGCCGGTGCGCCGCCGCTCCGCTTCGTGTTAGGCTCTAATATTTAATCTCGCGGAGTCAGCGTTTTTCAACTCATGACTTTGAAATGTTTGCACACTCTGTACATCAGTGGCGTGGCGTGCTTTGCGATATATCGATTGATCTGTCATTTAAACCTATGGAAAAGGATCGATTATCAGGGTGTTCGCAACGAACACCTTAATAATAGATTCTTTAGTATAGTTCCAAATGGGGCAATATCGATATATATCGAAGCACGCCACGCCACTGCTGTACATATTATTCTCATTTTATTTAATGAAAAAAAATATGTAGTAAAGGAAAATATAATGTGCGTTTTGTAAATATTAAGGTGGTTCCGTACAAACTTAAGGATTTACAAAGCACAAGAATTTCTACTCAATTTCTTATAGCCTTTTATAGCCGATGACAAAAAAGCAACAGCCAGGCGATAAAGTGTAAAGCCCGGTGATAGGAACTATAGCCCGGCTTCATAATTATTTATCGCTTCGTATAGCCCGGCCGTATGATTTTCTCCGCATTCTACAGCCAGCTATATGATTTTCTATCGCCCTCTTCAGTCGGCTATAGGAACTCCTATGGTATTTTGAAACGCAGCTCCTATCGCCAATTTTTACCAGGGAAAGTTTTGGATCGCCACTCTGCGTTTAGAGAATAAATTCTGACGCACGTAAAACATGATATCGCTGATTTAACAATTTTGTAGTTAAAAGAAGTGTCCGACATGTTTCAATTTAGATTTTACGATAGTAAAATGCTAACTTAACCACCTCTAGCTCTCCATTATTGTAAAATGTACATTTGAAACATGTCGGACGTATTTTTTAACGATTCAATTGTTAAATTAGCAATCCATTTTTCTCCGTGTAGGAAGTCTAAGGAGCATCGCAAACCGAGATTTGCGTTTTTGCAGTGCTACCGAGGAGGATGAAAAGGAGGACCTCACCTTGAGAATATCCGACTGGTTCTTGAGGTCAATGGGGATTTTCATGGGCTCCGAATGGCAGCACTTGCCGCAGCAGGAACTACAGCACATGCACATTTTCGCGCCGGAGCACAAGTCCAGTTCGAACGCACCAACTTCAACCTCAACTTCGTTCACGCATCTTCGGGCGCACTTCCGGTGGCTTCACTTCCGGCGACTGCACTTCCGGCGACCCGAACTTCACTCCCGGAAACGAGCCCTCGGTCGACCGCGAAACCTGTCACTTGCGATCCGCGACGGCACACAAGCGAAACTGCAAAACAAAGGCGCCTTTGATTTTATTTTTTTTTTTTTTTTTATGAACCGTGCTAATGCCTCGGCCCAGTGATTGATATACTGAGCGTTCGACTCCCCGAGTGACACGATTGTTACGGGATGAGTCGCACCGGCCAAAAAAAGACCCGCCGCGCCTCAGCCTTGCCAAATCTCCCCGTCAAAATTCACCCACCTGGTATTTTTTTCTTTGAAAAGTTCTCGTAATTAAACGCTAAATGGCAACGTCATCGCGCATGGCGCGAGGAGATAGCGTAGCCAGATTTCTCCTTATTGCACTATACAGGGTGATCCAGAAGTCTCCCACTACCAGCAACAGACATCAACTTTTGTACAAATCGTTATAGAGCCTTGAAATGTTCACTGGAAAAAAAACCACATTGGATCTACAGTCCTGACTCTTGAAAACATTGACAAGAAAAAATACTCTTGATTCAGTCAGACGGTCAAATTAAGAGGCTTGGTTCTTGATTTAAGCAAAAATCCGATTGAATCAAGAGTATTTTTTCTTGTTGATGGTTTTAAGAGTCTGGACTCTAGATCCAATGTGATTTTTTCCCAGTCTTTTAAGTGTTTCAAGGTCCGAATAAATGACTTTAGGAAATCCCCAAAATTTTGAAAGGATCATCCTCGAAAGGAACAAAAACTCTAGGGGCTACATAGATGGTGTGGGACTTAAGGATCACCCTGTGAATATATCACTCAAATTTGTAAAATTTTCCACAAAACGGCAACTCGGTGAGAGAGAGGGATAGAGTCGCGATCTGTGTTGTCAAATCATCGGAAAAGTATGTATTTATTTTCATGAATATGTTTAGAGAGAAATGATGGACCAAAGCAATATGGTATAGATTGGCAACTTCTGGGTCGCATTAGAACGAGCCCATTGTCATGGGCCGCGTGCTACATCTCACATAAAATGATGCAAGTTTACTGTTGTGTTGAGGAAAAAACACTCTTTGCATAGAGTTTCTGATAGAGGCTACGTTCCTTCGACTATCGGATGAGTTTTGGAGCAATTGTGTCCTTTTCAATCGTTCTGCCTCGGCAAAGATTTGGGGTTTGGGGTGGATGATTTTTAAAGCGATGCCGACAGTTCGTATTAGCTTATCTTCCCTCCAGTGAATAAAGCCGTTACATTTTGGATTTTTTTTTTTGGATTGTACCATCGTCAACATTTTAAGCTAAACAGAAGCTCAATGCTGTAAAGCAAGCGATCAATTACTATTCGAATGAGTTCTTCTAAAAATGAGTCCAACAATACTTGCTCCGAAGAACTATTCCCTCTCGGACAGCAATTATTTTAGGGTTTAAATTTCCGACTAACGGATCGAAAACTGTCAATAATTTTTAATTTTTAAGGTAATTATAGAGAAGCATATGGAAAAGAGACACTTTTTCTTGTAATTTGTAGTGAATGACCGATAAATCATCAGAAGATGAAGAATTAGGACGGATAAATTATTTTTCGTCATCCTAATCAAAATATTGAGTCAAATTACACATTTGATTAGGTTCCCCTAATTTACAATCTCCTCTTAGGCAAGTTGTAATTAACTGTAAATTCGTGTATTATTAGTTTTTTATCTGTTTTAATATTTGTTCTTTTTTTAAAATAAGTAAAAATTAATTTTTTGATGGTCACGCATTATCCATTGAAACTGAATTAGCCGTCTAAATACCCCCAATTACTTATGTCTCATGTCAGTGACGCAAAAACAAGGCGCACGTCTTAATATTCAGCTAACCGTAGTACTCAAAACTGCAATATTCCAAAAGAATAATGAAAAAGATCCTTTATTAGATTACATTGCAGCCAACTTTTGAACGAAACTCTTATTTCTGACAAAAGGAAAGGAGTTCCTACAAGATTTTAAATGTATTTTTGAGTGACTATGAGTCCATGGGGGGCGGACTTTAACAGCCTCTACAAATTAGTTCCCTGTCACGTAAACCCATTTTTGTGGCCTATTGGAAAAGTATAATTGGGTTCCATGACGAATTGGCGCAAACTAACGAAATGAGCGGATAACTCTATCTCAGGCTAATGATGTAAGATTAGGATCGTTATTTTGGACATATGAGTTTATAATTTAAAGCTTTTCTAGCAAATGCCAGGGTTAGTTGTTCTTAAACAGACCCTCGAGTCTTCCTTAACAAGCTACCTTTTTGAAATCGGTGGGTCTTACAACCCCATTCATTTATGCCACACTAATTTTCACGTTCCGATTGCCATGCTAAGCACAATGTATAACACAAATCAGCCAAATATAAATACTAAATCATTAGCCTCTTTTTAAAAGCGTCTTGATAATAAATCCAGCTTACGAAAAATATTCCCCCCATAAATTGAAATATCAAAGCCGCAATATCATTCATGTGCATATTCTCTGATTGCAAAATTATCTATTTTTTGATCACATCGAGGCACTTTGCATTTATAAAATCTGAGAAAATTGAACTAGAGGGATTAATGTCTTTCGTGGAAGTCAATTGATAGACTTGATTCTCTACACTTCTACCTGCCCCTTTTTTCACCCCACAAAAAAATGGAGATTCATCCTCATTGGGGATTTGCAAACGCCTAAGAATTGATACAAATAATTTATGAGAGAAAATCACTGATTAGGTTAATTATCGGTATGTCCTCGACTTTCAAAACCTCGACTCTGAAGGAAAATTCGATCGAATACACAAGGGTTTAAATTGACATCACTACGGGCCATAGACATCACTATGGTATTCCTCGAATTTGAATTCGTTTTTCGTCAGAAAATTTTTATGAAATGTTATGAACGCAGCTCATCAAGTATTTTTACTAGAGAACTAAAATCGTGGCAAAAAAGTTCAATAATCGCTCTCTTAGCTTTAATGCACCCCTTATTTAAAGACAATATGCATGCCACTTTCCGGGGAATGGACCACTAGACAGGGTACGAATTTAACCATTCTAATACATGTTTCTTAACCGGAATTTCACATAGAACACGATTCGCGCAACAACAATTACTGAAACCAACTCTTAACGAAGATATTAACCTTTTTATTTCACATTGGTTACGAGGAATTTGAACTGCCCGCTCACAAGAAACTCAAAGCTCTACGAGAGTCAAAATCGCGCACTACAACGGTTTCAGCAAGCTTCTCAATCGAGCAATGTTCATTTCCCACCATGTGTTGTTCAAACTATAAGTAATTTGCTATAGCTGAGCCAAAGCGTCAAGATTGAGGTTGCCAAATTTTTATACCTCAGAGACTGTCATGATAATGTTTAGCGCACGATGTGAATCACGTAGAGCATTGGGTTTTCATGAGCGGATGGTTTGAATTCACGCATCAAGAATCATATTAAATATCTTCGTAAGGAGTTAATTGCGGTATTTTTTGTTGTGCGCATCGTGTTCTACGTGAAATTTTATTTACGAAACATGCATCAGAATGCTGAAATTCGTACCTTGTCTAGTGGTCCATTGCTCTCATAGCTTTAATGCACCCCTCATTTAAAGACAATATACACGCCACTTTCCGGGGAATTATCTGATCTAAATTCAAAATGCGCGTAAATGCGAGTCGCCTGAAGCTGGCCCCTAATTCACTTCCCGTGTTAACACAGCATTGCGTCTTATTTTTCAAGAGAGTATTGACAGCACGTGACATGAGCGATTGGAAACAAGGGCTGAAGCGCGCGGGTGGGTGCGGTACCTGTTTGCGGTGCGAAGCGCGGGAAACTGGGATGCAGTCGCGAGGACCAGGGGACATCCGCGGGCCCGTTCGACAGGGCGGTATGGATGGGAGTTATTTTGGGCCCATCCCAGAGCCCTGCTCCCGCGTTACGCAAAAGAATCGTAAGTGCAGTCTGTGATGAGCTTCGAGACACACACCAGCATGTGCTATATTCGTGGCCCGTTGGGAAATGTACTTACGGCTTACAGCAGCCTGCCCGCGTCCCTATACGGGTCGTAGACTACGGCATTACCGCTCATAGTAGCGTCATCGCTGTCGTCCCGGGTTTGTCTTTGTCTTTATGATGTAATCATGGATGCCGGATTGCACCATGAAAATAAATTATTCTGCCATGCGGAGGAAGAACGCACCGAAATAAAAGAGATGCTGATTTAAAATTCTGGATGTAAAAAAGTGTGCGACAACTCACAAAATGCTGAATAATTAACCGCTACGACAGTTACTTTAGCAGTATCAAGATGTAAAACTAACTACTGGGGCGGTTAATTCAGCGTTGTGTGAGTTGTCACACACTTTTTTACATCCAGAATGTTAAATCAGCATCCTTTTTCTTTCGGTGCGCTGTATGAATCCTCAGACGTTGGCATAATTCCTTCACTGGGGAAAAAAAAACACATTGGATCCAGAGTCTAGACTCTTAAAAACATCGACAAGAAAAAATACTCGTGATTCAATCGGATTTGTGCTTAAATCAAGGACCAAGCCTCTTAATTTGAGCGGATTTTCTTTCTTATTTAAGCTTAAATCTGATTGAATCAAGAGTATTTTTTCTTGTCAATGTTTTCAAAAGTCTGGACTCTAGATCCAATGTGTTTTTTTTTTCCAGTGTTCGATAAAACATGAATTTACCAGGAAAATTGTGAGGATTTTCTTTCAAATTTTTCAGTCAATTTAGTTCGTAATTCAGTCGAACATATCTAAAAATTTGAGGAAGAATATGCATACAGTTTTCCAAAAATACGTGCGTTATCTGGCGAAATTTGGCAACTCTGGAATGTTCGCACGGCGTTCTTTCTTGGCCCGTCAGGATTTTCCTTCGATAATATTTTCGTATCAAAAATATTTCAATGGAGCTTTTACAGAGATAGATCATCAGCGGGCCGACCGTTGAAATTATTTCTCGCTTCGTCAGTAAGATAGTAAGACAAGACGAAGTCCTACCTGCGGGCTGATTATTAATATTGATAGACAAAGCTATAGACAAAGAAAACATAGGTAGTATAGAGCGATCCTATTGGTTGAAACGGGTGGCTCCTGTTGACTATGGGAGGAAATGGTGGACTTACTGTAGGGTTCCTTGTTTGGTGCCGTTGATTAGTCTATTATTTACCTCCTTTCTGCCGTGCTTAGGAAAAACGTCGTATGAACCTTCCGACGTTGCCAAGTTTCCTCCGATAAAGACCGAATGTACTGGGAAAGTTATATGAATGTTATTTTCCAACATTTTCAGGCAATTGTTTACGCAGTTTAATCTAAAATATCTGAAAATCCCAAGGAAAAATATGCAAAAATGTTGTCAAAAGTACATGTTTTATCAAGGGGAATTTGGGAACTCTCGTATGTCCATACGTCGGTCTTCCTTAGCACGGCGGTTTTGTCCATTACAATCACGCGTTTCCACCAATAGGATCGCCCCATTCTCGAGTTGTCCTTATGTCTAAATCGCTTTGCCTGCGTGTCATCATTGCAAAAGTGTTGCTGTATATTGGTTTAGTACCTTCTTAACGTATATTTTTTACTAAAGTAGGACAGAGATTGAGTGAAAATGATCATAAATAAACTCTGGTAACTTGTTGTTTTATTTAATCAATAATAACAAAAACAAAGGATTGAGATTACATCAAGTTTTTACCAAACATATTGGTGTTTTCATGACACAAATATATATTTTCAAACATTCTAAGTAACGTCAGTTTTTTAAAATAATTCTTGATCCAAAAATTATGAACTCTTTTAGCCATGAGTTTTCATATTTAGTTCGTACTTGAAAAAAGTGGTATGAATATCATGTCCGAATTGACAGAGCTTTGAACTTTTCGATTGGGTAATCTTAAAGGCTAAACATTTCATCAAATCGGCAGAAATTGATTTTTCAAATATTTACCTTTTAAAAAATGTAAATCGCCCTCCAGAACTTGAATTGTATTTGGTAATAAAAGTAAAAACAATCGGAGTGACTAGATTAATAGAAACATTTTAAAGTTGGCTCATTTTCCACCAAGCTAGATCTATCGTTCAATGTAAAATTCAGGAAACCCCAGAATCAACCGATGGCTTAGGTCACTCTGTGTTCAACATTCCATATTAACCGATGTCTCATTTTAAGAGGTCTGACTGTGCACATGGTACAGTTTTTTTGCAATTGCAAGAAATATGTGTCTAAAGCTGCAAAATTACATGGAGCCTTATGGCAGAGAGAAAGTTCAAAACTTTTTGATGCATAAAAATTGGATTTTAGTTGTGAATTTTTCACGAAATATCGACGGTGAAACTCCGAACATGCGTATCTCGGTCGCGGTGTTTCTAATACTCCGCTCCTAATTTAATTTTTAAAGGAAGACCGTGCAACATTATGACTTGAAGTTTTCACACAATACTTTTCATAAACGGAAGAAGAATCACTGAAATTTTCAAAAGATGACGTTCAGTAGTTTTCTATAAATAAAATATGGTATGACAGGAAGTCTGCGACACCGCGAACCGAGATACGCATTTCTGCAGTTTCATAAGCGATATATTTTAAAACCGATTTAGATAGTGATTTTTATTTAGTTTCAATTGAAATCATTAATACCTCAATTTTTTCTTAAACTGCACTTGTGCGCCGTGCCTCCGAGCCCCTCATTTTGTTTCTCAGTGCACCGAAAAAAACATGAAGTTGATTTAACATTGGATGTAAAAAAAAAGTGCGCGAGAACTTACAAATGCTGGGTTAACTACTACAGCAGCAGGTACTACTATACTAGCGGGTAGTTCAGCATTTTGAGAGTTCTCGCACACTTCTTTACATCCAGAAAGTTAAATCAACCACACTTTTTTTTCGGTGTGGAGTCCCACCTTCATAGGCGGATCCAGCAATTTGGCAACACGGGATTTCCTGCATTTAAACCTATGTTAAATAATCGATTCTTGTCGGAGCACCTGGCCCCTCTAAGAATCGATACATTTCCATAGGTTCAAATGAAGAAAAACAACGTTGCCACTTTGCTGGATCCACCAATGCCCACCTTAGCTCTTAAAGCGAGTCCTCGAGTATCAACCATGGTAATGGTGGTGGGCCTTGTGTTTGCGAGGTGGGGGGTGGTGGTGGTGGCCGAGGTACTTCCTGTGGACCTCGGCGTTGAAGCCGTGCTTGTGGTCGGCCGAGTACTTGACCGTCCGGAGATGTCCGTCGGGCTCGACGAGGGAGTAGGAGCCGTGGACGACGTCGCCCTCGCGGAATTCGTGTTGCGCCTTGAAGTCGCCCGTGTGGTGGTCGGACACCGAGTAGCCGAACTTGTAGTGCGGGGGTGGATAGTGCTCGTGCTCGTAGCCCCACGCCAGGCCCAGCGCCGCCAGGCACGCCGCCAGCAGCTGAAACGGAACAACATCAGGTCAGGAACTTGGATCTAGAGTACCAAAGACATAAAGACGGAGGGCTAAAAGCAAAAAATGAAGCTTCTTTTCAACCACCTCTACTATTGGCTCGAGGATTGGCGGCAAAATCGAGACAAGTTTGAAATTCAAATGGAGGGCGGGAACTGAATAAAATTGCGTAAACAAAGTATTCTAGGTTGATTTTTGCCCAGATTCACTTACCCACATATATTTTGTTAGCTTTAGGTTATTTTTGGTCCGTCATAGACCAATTAATTTCATTTGGGAGTAACGGTCATCTAGGACCGTAACGGCCTGTTTGAACCGGCAGGACCACCATGAGCACAAGAAGAACTAACTTTATGTGAGATTACTGCTTGTTACCGAGCGAAAGTAGGTGTATGATAAAAATTCAATGTCCCAACTTTCTTAATATATTCGTTGTAGGTATTTAAAATACGTTCAGAAGAAGAAATGTGGAAGAATCAAGAGGACAAGGTCAAATCTTTACGTTTGCCGCCGTGAATTCCCGCGCTCATTTACACACTGACACAAGCACCCAGCACAAAACCAGGCTTCAATTTTTCCCCGTGCTTTCAGATACGAGCACTCCGTCTTTATGTCTTTGCGTGAACGTTAAGTTCCATAAACTATCTCTGTGTGGACAAGGCCCTCCATTTATAAGATATGAATGAGAACATTGTGAAAGAATAAACGTAAATCTGGTTTAATAATCTTATCTTCAGCCATCGCGCTGCCGCGCCGCGCTGACCGAACTGTGTTTGGCGCAATGCGTGAAGTATTCATGCAGTCTTGTAGGCACTATGCGTTTCATGCCGATCATTGCTGAACGCACTGTGTTCGACGCAATGCGTGAAGTATTCATGCAGTCTAGTAGGTGCTAATATGTGTTACATGCCGACCGCCGCGCTGAAGGCTTCTCCTTTTCATCTCAAGTTAGGTTCTCAAGTAAGTCCTTGTCATAATTTGCTCTCTGCGCCGCGCCATTCCGGGCCAAATTGCGTGTTTGGTTTCTTTCTTAAATCAACTAATTAAAGGTGCTATTTCTTGTATCACCGAAATACGACAAAATTATAAATTAACATACCTTTACTGTCGGGAAATGAGAGATTTTGTGGCCTCTTCTCGTTTGTAATTTTATTTCTGAATCCGATTTTTTTATACCTACATTTGAACATATTTCAAAATTTGCCGCCATGGGCCGAGCCAATGTGGCCACCCCCTAAATCCGGCCCTGAATTCAAAGATCGTAATCTATGAGGGAGGGAAGCCGTTAGAATGGGCAAAGAGACATAGAGACTTTCTACCACTTATTTAGTGAGAGGTGGAAACTTCTGCTTTCGGGATGAAGTTAGGTCCCTTTACGGGAGCGTTTTGCCATGTGGATTTTAAGTTTATACTCTAAGTTGAGAAAAATCTGATTAACTCTACGTTTTAAAGCTTTGTTGCGGTTTTCGAGAAGATTACACTATCATTGGTAGGAAATATATGAATTAGAATGGACCAGGGAGCTACATAGTAGGACAAATTAAACCACTTTTGGTCTTACTATGGGAAGTAGAACAGAAAGTAACCTGAACATGCGGTTACATGTTTCTAGGTTACACCAATCAAATCATTGGGTTAAAAATTTGTAACAAAATTCGGGATGAAAAGCAGGTGCGAGTTAGTTTATTATTATGTATTACTATTTTTTTCCTATAATGTACTTCAACACAAATAAATTTTTGTACAGCCGTCCCGTAATGCTCGTCAAAAAACATGTGAGTCCCACCCGATGAAAAAGGGACCGCATTAAGCAGAAAGGAACCAAGTCACATCTGCTATCGCCAAATTTAATTGAGTGGTTTAATTTTTTAACTTGAAAATTGTTGTGCGGATTTTTGTGCAAATTTCGGTTAATTTTCTAAGCGAAGAAAGTTCCTTAAAAATTTCAAAGGAATCCTCACAGACGTTCTCTTGTAATTTTAACTGTCCAGTTAAATTTGGCAGTATAGCTGATGTGGCTAGGCTTGGTTCCTTTCTGCTAAACATGTTCCAAATATACCTCACGTAGGAACGTATTTCATTGTAATTAGATATTTGAAATTATTTCTGAACAGCCCTCGCTTTCTGCTTTTTTCCCACGCTCCCCCCCTTAAGCCGATGGTATACAGAACTGTAATTTCGGAGACTCTTCTTCTTTTCCTCTCTCAGATTCTAGACCCTGAATTTCGCGGGAAGAATTTCAATTATTATTTCTGTTATTATTTTTTATTTATTGTTTTAAAATCTCCATTACTTCTTCGGTTAGTAGGGTTGAATTGGGTGTAAACATCAGTAGCATTTTGATTGCATCTTTTTTTTGTGCCCGGAAATTTATTTATTTAATGTTGCTTGGTTTAATTGTAATCAGGAGTCTTCTTATAATTCCTTTTATTTAACTTTGTTGCTTATATGCAAATTATCTTTCTTTCTGAATATACAAGGAATCAAAGTAGAAAAGAAAAGAAAATAAGAGGAAGAAGAAAAAGTTATTTAGATTGTATTATTTAAGTAACATCGTATAAATTATAATGAGATTTTTTCATGTGAGTATAGGTGTAGGTGGTATTTGGCCTTCCACAGGGCCGGAAAAAATTTCAATGTATTTTTTCGGAACAAGTGAATTTTGATTTTTTTTTTAAACTTTTATTGATAATAAGACTACACGGAATTAATTGTTTTAACAGTATCGCTGTACAGTTTAACACCGAAAAAAGTTGCTGTAGTAACATTCAAGAGTTGTCGCACATTTTTTGAACACCTTTTTTTTCCGGTGAATGTAGGAAGTAAAAGTAGGTAAATTAGCTGGTGCGTCCTAGGACTCTCGCAGCATCCAGAAGGCACCAATCGGGGTAAAAGATGGAGGTAGCCACCAACTAAGGAGAACTAACACTCACTGGACACTGCTCAACAGAGACAATGAATTATTAAAATGCCCCAAAACACTGAAACACTGCATTTTTAGAATTAAATTTTAGAGATGAAGAAAATATATCAATCAGCACTCGTTGTTTGTACTTACGTAGAACGATAACATAATCCGACCGTCCGTAGCCTCAGCACGCGCGGCACTTACAATCAGTATGCTAGTACGTAATAGCAGTAGTGGGACTAGCTTCGCGGAATCAGGGCTGGGATATTTATACCGGGGCAAGTGGTGGCTCCGTTAGCCGGAGAAATTGCCTCTTAATTACTAGCATTATGTGGACTGGAAGGAAAGCAAGTATGATGCTGTATGTATGATTCCAGATTTGGCGAATGTGATCTACTGGTCACCGCGAAGTAAAAATTTGGGAAACTCCTTGGAACCATCTCATTCATAATGTCATATCCACACATTGTATATCAACGGTGAAACTACCAGACCACGTATCTCGGTTTGCGACGTTGTAAATTTCCTGTCATACTTTATTTTTTAAATGGAAAACTAATTAATGAGAGCTCTTGAAATCTTCCGTGATTTTTTTTTCTCTGCACTGAGAAATGTCTGTGAAAATTTCCAGGAATGATATTTATTTGTTCTGTTTTAAAAAAATAAAATGGGAGGAGAGACTTTTAAACACCGCAAACAAGATACGTAGTCCGGTAGTTTCACCATCGATATATCATAGTACATGCCGAAAAAAGTGCACCATCATAAATAAAAATAGATATTTCAAGATTCATGAACTTTCCAAGGATGGAGGAATCAAGAATTCTTTTTCTCTCTTTTTTTCACACCAAATTTTTGCGACGCTTAAGTGTAAATCTCAATTAATTCTTCATGATTGTGTTAAAACTTTAGTGCCGATAATACCGAATTGTAATTTAAAAGTGTGGATTATATTGACAGTAAGCAATAAAATTGACCGTGACTCACAATCCGTAATAGATTGTGAGATAATGCATGAATAATAGTTTAAATCTGTGTTGCGTACTTAAATCAAACCTATTAGCGTTATTTTTACGGATTGAATGTTGACATCATTCATTAATTAAATGAAATTTTAAGTACGTTCGTCTCTGCCATGAATACAACTTTTACAACAGAATAACTAAAGATCTACTCATCAAAGCAATTTCTAATTGTTGGTGTTTGGGGAAAGTTACAACGAAAGTCACTCAGACTGATTTGCCTTCAATTGATTGAGTAGGCAAAATGAGCTCCCCAGAGCGTCTATTGTGGTATCGATTAGTTCGTTAGCTTTATCGGAGCTCTTTGACGTCCCCTAAATCCAGCGGCATGGCGTGCTTTGCGATGTATCGATCGATCTGTCGTATAAACCTATGGAAAAGGATCGATTAACAGGCCGGGTGTTCTCAACGGACACCTTAAAAATCGATTCGTTACTATAGCCTCAAATGGGGGAACATCGATACTCGATCATTCACGCCTCGCCACTACCCTCATCCCGAACCCAGTGCCGTAAGATGCACGCAATAAGGGTTTTGCATGTGCACCTTCGCGTCTCAGACAGTTAATCCCCAAATTTAATGTATTCTTTCCTTGTTCTATCTTTTAATTTTGTGTACTTTCCTATAAACGTATCTACCAACCAACCAGCGCATTCCTCATTAGCTTAGCGGTTAGGCAAACGATGGTTTGGACCCGAATCATTCAAGTAAAGGAAAATCTGCCTGACGCGGCTCCGTGGGAGTACCCACACGGAGAAAAACCTTCGTGCATGGGACCCGAAGTTGAGGTCATAGGGATCTCTGAAGTTTTTGGATCACGCATCCGAAAACTGGAGGTCCAACTGCCGAAGTTCGGGTCAGACATCTGAAGCTCTCGGTGTGTACTGGAGTACTTCAGATGTGTGACCTGAACCCTTCGATATATACCGAAGTACCTCAGAAGTCTGACCCGAACTTCGGCAGTTGGACCTCAAGTTTTCGGATGCGTGATCCCAAAACTTCAGAAATCCCTATGACCTTGACTTTGGGTCCCATGCACGAAGTTTTTTTCTCCGTGGCAAGGCTCGACACATTAACAGTGTGCCAACTGTTTTCAGAAATAAATATATAATGCCATAGACTTCAAGTATGGCGATGCGAATATTTCTCTTTTGTATTACCATCGAATGTTCGCTGACTCCTTAGTTCTCTGTTCCTCATCTGACATCGTTGTAAGTGCTTCATCTAAAGAAGCGCATGCTCCTCATCTCTATTTATCGCTATCCTTTTCGTTGATGTTCTTTTTCTTTAGGAATATTATCAGTTGTTTAACCAGGGTTACTAGGGTGAAAGGGGTGTCGATGGCGCTTAGTGCCAGTAGACCTTCGTGAAGCATGAGTCGACAGCGCCGAAAGGCATTTAAATTTTTGTTTTTTCGGGATCTGAGGTCAAAAATAAAAAGCTCTATTTATATACTTGTATTTCTCTATATTCTCTCTTTTTTTCTCAATTTCAAATAGTGTTGTGCATATCCTGTTTGTAAATAAGCGAGGAAGTATTTAATCGAGCAGTATTCCAAAGACTCATGTGCTTCCTCAGTAAATTGTGTTTTATTTGGTCCATCGACGGTTTTCGTTTCAGCTCTGAGGGACTAGAAATGTTGAAGTGAAATTCCATAACTTTGCATTGTCTAACGCAAAAAAAAAAGTCAGTTATTGGATCGGTGGAAAATCGCATCGGAACATTGTGAATTTGTGCATTGCTCAATGTAACAACACGCGGGAGAGATTATTTGATTAGTTCGCATTCCGCCATGATCAAAAGCGATACAAGGTAAGGAAGTCTGCTGAAAGGCCTGGTTGTCAAATGCTTGGTAAAAGTTCATCCGGACGGCCATCGTTTAAAATTTGAACTAAATTTCCGAATATGAGTGCTACTTAGCAATGTGCCGACGGCTAGCCGCACCTGCCAAAAATTCGGCTGTCTCGTCGATGACATTTCGATTTGTTCGTCGTCACTAACAGATCACGGACGTCACACGGTCTGGGCAAGCTCAGATGCAGTTGCTGATCTCCGCTCTAGAAACTGACTCGTCTTTTAACGTGATGTGAATTCGCAACCGTAGCAGAATGTCTGCCAAGAGGTGAGCGTTTGGTCAGCATCAATCAACAAACCTTCAAAAATTCAATAGGTGTGCTGTGAAGAGATTAATAATTGAAGAGTCAGAGTGAAGAAATCATAAGAACACTCGTCCGTGTTAAAAATTATGTAATTTAAAAAATATTTTGTTGATTATTCTCAAATTAATAAAATAATGCATCAGTTTTAAACCCTCTTAATTAACATTCGGAGACGGGTTTGGGACAAGAGAAACCGATGAAGAGCCGTAATTAAGAAAGTTGACGGAGTGATTTTACCATAGATGCTCTTGGGAGCTCATTTTGCCTACTCCATCAAATGAAGGCAAATCAGTCTAGTTGAGTATTATGACAACTCGTCCATCATGCCAACAATAAAACTGACCTTTGATTTGAGTGGCTGGCTCATGATGTCCGTGGTTAAAATTGAGGTATACTTTCTTCAAATATCAATTATTAAAAGAATTTTGTCAAAACTTAGCCCATATAAGCCACTATAAGAGGCGTCCACTGCAGCAGAGTAATGAAAGTACAGTTTAGAAAAAAGAGGCAAGTTGTTTCCCATTTTCCGTTTGGACACTCGAGCGGCGTGTTTTGTTATTTCAGTACTCAACTGACGATTCCATTTTTAAAATAACTTTACTTAAACAACCATACTTTTATTGCAATTTTTGAAAACTGTGTCTCTCTATGTAATTCAACGACTATGATACTGTGATCTACAAGCAGAGAGAGCTAAATATATAAATTCAATTTTTTTTTATTCATAAAAAAACATACAGAAACATACAAAATAAAATAGAATTCGGTTTAGACAAGGAGGAAATAAATCACTCCACTTCAGAAAAGAATTAATTAATGATAATTTCTGACAAGAGCTGCACGAGAGTTTCATAAATTACGTGTAAATGTAATAAACTTAATAGATAACGAGTCAAAACCAGGCACAAATGAAACTAAAAAAAAAAAACAACAGCTAATCAGAAAGTGCTGGTTTCTAAATCATTCTGATCCACTTCGTTTCGTCAAAAGTGATAGCATTTCCTTTCTGATGTGAGTTACGTTTAAGCCATTCTGTCCTTGTTTAAAGCCATGTTCAAACAAGATAGAAGTTTTCACGTTCACAGAGAAAAATGGTTGGCTGAAGACGATGAGTCTTGAATTTGCCGCCGAGAGTTTTTTTCATCCTGATTTAATCTAAATTTTTCTTGGGACGAGAACAAAATAGATTGGGATAAGCAAAAAGGAGTATCATATAATATAAAAGGAGAGCAAATGAAATGAAAAATAGAATTTTGAAGGGCTGAAATGACTATATTTAAATTTTGAATAAGACACGATTTACAGAAGAACAGTCACACTAAATGAAATATGCGTAAGTGGTTGAGATAGCGGTACGTGTATACACACGGGTCTGGGTGGAATGAACCAAGAATAATCGGCAAAACACGCTTTAATAGAAAGTGTTGACAAAAAGCCTATTAAATTAAGCAATATCATTCTTGATTCAAGAATTAATATTTCTTGGCGTTTTTAAACGGGGTTTCAGTGAATAGTTACACTGAGGTATACTAGAAAGTAGTCTTCTCTCTCTTTTTTCTATGGATACCATTATTCGGCGGTGGGCTTGCAGTGAACATTATGTCGGGTTATAAAACGTCCTTGGTGGTTCTCATCGTAAAAATAGTTGATAGATTTCATTCTCCGAAGACAAAAGTTCGCTTTCTCGACGAATGGTTTTTCTTTATGATCAAATCTCCGACAATTTTCTCTATTTTTTCCCGGGCTTCAGTCAGTTGAGGTGGGTCGTCTCGAGTCTCAGGTAACATGCTTGCACAGTGCGCCACCCCTGAAACTCCCATAATAGGGGTTAAATTATTCACGAAATTAAAAAAATTCTTACATTAACATTGTAGATTGGAAGTATGCACTAAGTGACCTTTGAAAGTTGATTTGCAGTACTGCAAATGTGGGTAGGTCACTTTTATGGAAATAAAACGAAAAATCATGTTAGGTGCTTTTTTGCTTCAGTTGGAACTATACAACTTCAAGCACACGAAAGAGAGTCTGTCAGGGCCGGCTCTATAGGGCATAGCCACATACGCCGCGGCCCATAGCGGGAAATTAAGGGGGGGGGGGAATTTTGCAATTTTTGTAAATGTTCGTATAAAAAAAACGGATATAGAAACAAAATTACAAACTAGAAAGGCAACAAAATTTCTCATTTCCTGAGAGTATGGTAATTTTCAATTTTGAGCAATTTGTCTTTTGCTGACACAAGAGACAGCACCTTTAATTAGTCGAATTAAGAGAGAAACCAAACACACAATTTGACCTGGAGCGGCGCGGCACAGAGAGCAATGACGCCGAGGACTTGAGATGAAAAGGAGAAGCCTTCAGCGCGGCGGTCGGCATGTAACACATATTAGCGCCTACAAGACTGCATGAATACTTCACGCATTGCGTCAAACACAGTGCGGATAGCAACGGTCGGCGCCAAACGCCTAGCGCCTACAAGACTGCATGAATACTTCACGCATTGCGCCAAATACGGTGCGGTCCGCGCGGCGCGCGGTGGCAGAAGTTAAGATTATTAAACCACCTTTATGTGTGTTCTCTCATGATCTTTTCGTTCATTTCTTGTCCACGCAGAGATAGGTTTACGGAACTTAACTTTCGCGCAAAGTTCCGTGAACTTTTGCAAATAGTGTTGACAGGACTTTCGCAAAGAAAAGGGGTCTAACAAGAGTAAACGCGTCTTATGCACCCCTCTCCCTCCGCCCTCATTCACTTGATGGTTTTTATTGATGTTTCAAAACGAATGAGAATTGAGCGGCAAAACACATAAGCGGCCCATGGGCGACAAGTAGGTAAATCCGGCCCTGGAGTCTGTACGTTGTAAGAAATCATATTACATTTGAAAAAAGAACATTTTTGAATGCAGTTTCATTTGTTGCTCGCAGAGTAATATCACCGTCTGCTCTTCAGACAGATTCTGAATAAAACTACATAAGTATGTTTTCAACTTAATGTAAATTGATACCATCACGTTAAATTGCAAATCAATCAGATTTTACCCATGATGGCAGAGATGATCAACATCACTAGATACAATTTACCTTTAGGGATTCCTTCAACTCACCTTTGATGAAGATAGCATAACTTCCGTCTGGTGGATTTGAGGTAATACCAAGTGGTGACCATGGATCTACTGATCCATGCACGAATATCACTCTAGACACGGGCAACGTGTACCCTCCGTAGTTAGTGTTCGTCTCCTCCGTGGATGCATTCACGTGCTGATTGTTAAAGCTGAAAACAACACAAATTAAACAGCAATGGTCACCAAAAGATCCAATTCCATACTGTTTAAAGGATAATTAACTATGACAAGTTTTTCAGCTTGCTTTGAAAGATTATCACCACACATAAATATACATACATATGTATATGTAAGTCTACTTATAATGAGTAAAAAACACTAAGAAGTGGCCCGAATACTGTATGAGACAAGGTGGAGAAAGTGTGCTGGGTCCACTGGGGAAATCAAAGCTAAGAAGTTCAAAAAATTATAATTAGAGTCAAAAATAAATCTTATTAACTCTAGTCAGTACCTCTAATGAACACTCCCCCCCCCACCTCAGTTTTGTACTGGTGCTCATTGGAGTTGAACATATTTATTTTTGACTCTAATTATATTTTTTGGAACTTCTTGGCTTTGATTTCCCCGCGAAATGGTGTGGACCCAGCACCATTTCTCCACCTTGTTACATGTAATGAGTATAGTATCATAGCAAGCAAAATATTTGATTTCAAGAGAGATATCTGTCTTAGTCCTGTAAATCCTGAAGGTTAAATAATTGGATTGAGACGGATTCTTCCCAAAGGTTCGATGAACTTTCAACAACAAAAGTATCATGCGGATCTGTATGTATAACAAAGAAGTTCAAACGCTGTTTACTACTCATGCACACCTGAAGCAAATCAACATGAAAACATGAGACTGATGCGTCAAAATTTACCTTGGTCCGTATACGTCAGTGCAGAGGTCAATGAAATATTGCACCGGAATTTTGTCACCAAAAACATCGTCTTTATTGTTAGACGTTTGATACCATCCAAACTCTGTGCATGTTTGGTAGAACCACTGCCGAACTGAAATACCGGACAAATGATCAACAACATAGTACGTAATGAACAATGCTATTATTATTTTGTCCTGCTCTTCTTGAGTTCTTCAAAGTCACCTTCTTGGATGAACCCTTTATAAACATTATTTGAAAATATATGACATGGAATGAAAAAATAAATAAATTATAATCTGATTCAATTTATTAGGAGACTATGTTTTTTCTATCTATAATTGCGTAGAATCATCACTGTGGTGCTTAAAAATTGAAAAACTACCTTGGTCAGCGGAGCCTTTGTATTTTCGGCGAGTGTTTACAATTCTCAATCTTGAGTAATAGCTGAAAATTCCGAGGTATAAATTTGCTTATCAAAGTATTTTAATGCAAAACTCACTTGAATTAATCCGCAAGTGCAAAAAATATCTCACTTATTTTTTCCCCGAATTTTATTCCAAGAATTCATGGGGATGTACTTAGTTTCGTCTCTTTCAAGAAAATACTTCTATTGTCATGGGGTTACTTTTAGTATCTAGAGGCCGTACCCCTTCTTGAAATTATTTTATTAACAGTACGATAACTTACAATTGTTGGTTTCCAAGCCATACGAGGTGCTTCTCAAATAATCAACCATTGAATTGTACTTGTGATCCGCACATTGCTGTCCGAAGTGAGTCAGGAGCAGTTTGTTGACTTCCGCATAACGATGGACCTGTTCAATCGCAAATGATCAGCTGATCCTTACAACGTAATATTGAGTCACAACATCACAAACAATAAAAATTATTGATGTTTCTTGAAAAACGTGTGCTTTTCATATATAGTGCTCAATGATAAAAGTCTAGCTTCATGCATGTAACTTAGGCACCAACGCATTACTTATACTTTGTAAAATAACGAGTTTGCTTCAAGTTTGACCAACATGAGGCATAATTTCTTTAAGATTGCTTCTTAGTTTGCGGATTCGTTATTTTTAAAAATCACTAAAAACTAAAACATTGGCAATATATTGTCAGAACCACACAGATCTTTGATATAAGTAATTAAAATTAATTATTTGCGAAGTTTTTCACACTTAAAATGCGTATGTAATTAATTAAACTGATTGCCAAAAATTCAAGTTGACTTACAGGGCAATGAATGCTTTCATCGGTCATGATTTTACAAACAGCATCCATGTCAATGTATGCTCTGTCACTGTCTGTATTCATTCGGTTTCGGTTGTACTGAACAACGTAAGCGATGTTATCGGTGAGTAATTCAAAGAATGTTGCAATATCTTTATCATCATATGCAAGCGGATCACAAAGCCTGTAAAAGATTCAAAAGATAACAATCTGTTCTTTTCTTATGCACTATATATAGTAGCAGAAAAACGGCTGAATTGGCGCAAAAGAGTTGGGGTCAGCGGGTTTGGCCCCTCAGAAATCTACTTGGCCCTTCCAAAGAAATGTGAGTTACTTTGCTGAGCGAGTGCATGGATCTCATCTTGGAAATTGGTATTGGACCAATTTGGAGATCAGCTCAAAATTGCCTTGGGACTACTCAGTTTTTCAAAATATTCCGGAGGAGGCCCCCCGAACTCTCCATAAAGTTAGGAAAGTCCCGCAGGCGCAGGCGAGCTCCCCTTAGTTGTGTGTTTTTTTCTGTTCTCCCAGACTTCCAGGTGCCTTCTGGTCCCCGACGAAACGTTCCTAGTTCCGCGCATGGCAATGATTTTTCCAGCACTGAAAACATTTCCGCAACAAAATGATTATTTCATCGAAGGAGGAAACATATTTTGAACGTCATTCTTTTGAGACTTATTTCCGCAAAAACTGTAAGTATAAGTGCAAATTAATTTTGACCATTTTGGAGGTCGATAAGATCATACTCCCAGTATAAAAAACATGAATTGACATAAATAAGCAAAGGGTACCTATCAACATTATGGAATAAACCCTTAGGAACCCACGTGTAGTTATTTTAGGCGCCCCGTTCAGTGGTGAGGCGTGAATGATCGACTATCGATATTTCCCCATTTATGAAGCTATGGAGAAGAATCGATTATTATGACGTTTGTTGCAAACATCCTGTTCATCGATTCTCCTCCGTAGGTTTAAATGACAGATCAATCGATATATCGCAAAGCACGCCACGCCACTGGTCCCGTTTGCTTGATCCTATTCTACAAGTTGACAAACCTGAAAAGCTCTCGATAATGCTCTCTTTTTGTGTCGTTTCTCATCCCGGCACTGAGTTTCTGATTGGCGGTTTTAATGGCATCAACACACTTTGGGGTCACTGAGACTAGGGAGTTGGTAACTGTCTGCAAATATTCTGCAAAAAATATTGGAAGCCAACAATGAATAATTATACACTTGAGGACACACAAAGGTATTTACTATGAACTGTTTCCTCATGCAAATATAGATTTGTAATATAGACTTTTTTTTGAAAGTTTAAAAGTTAGCAATATTTTTAAGCACCGTATTGATTCTCGTAGTAGAGCCAATTTTTGTTGCTCAAATAAAATATCAAAAAAGGCACAAATTATATAAATAATGGTTTAATACAAAATTTAGAAAAGTGAAAAAACTAATATTTCTGGGATTCAGCGCTAGTCTTTATCAGGATGAGGATCAATGAGGCTTGTGCAAGGTTAAAAACGAAGTTATCCTTTAACCTTGAATGCAAGGTTAAATAAGAGATATTAAATAATACGTGCTCGTCAACATCTTACTTGTAATATGTATTGAATGGTGAGAATAATGTCAGCAGATTTATCACATTAATTTACTGTAAACCGAGGAAGACTAATATTGCTTCTTATTTTTAGTTGCTGCTCATTTTGACCAGTTCGCCTTCGCTGACCGAAGCAGGCAATGTCATCGGCGTAGGAGCGGTTATGGTTGCTTGCAGCATCATGTTATCATTCACTCGTGTTGAGATACCGGACGGATCGTATTATCGAACTACACTGAAGTAAAATTCGGTCATATGAACCGAGCGATCGATATTCCATATCAATTCAAATATTAAGTCTGTCAATCCGAACTTTTGGTCTGGCCGTCATGTAACCGAACTTCGTCGGCAAAGTAAACTGATGAACAAGGTTCGCTTTCGGTAACACGAATCGAACATTCAATTTGACAAACCCAATAATTAAGATGATAAGGAACACCAAAAGTTCGATCGATGCTAACAAATTATTTTTCAGTTTCAAATAGCTCACCGTGCAATTTTTTGCCTCCTCTCAGACCATTTTCTCTCAGCTTTTAAGCAGGTAATTAAAGTCGCTTAGAATCAGTAATAGAAACTCCCTGCAGTTTGAAAATTGCGTATTTTTTAATCATAGCATAGGTACCGCGGAAGAAATTTTCCAATTCATCCTCTTGAAAAAAGGAAAAATCAGTACTCCTTTAAATAATCTATCTCTAGAAGCAATATTTACGATTGCAAGATACCTCAAGCCTCTCACTCAAATTCAGGCATGTATCTTTTATACCTATTGTAGACGCACAATTACCTGGAAAATCCGCTTTGGCATGTAAAGGGCCGCTGGAGGATACTGCAGCAAATACCAAATGAGGATATTTGTATCGGAGCCAAGCCGCTAAGGATCCTGCATAAGAACCTCCAAAAACGATCCATTTTGGATTATTGAAACCGTGTATAACGTTCATCTTTCTGATGAAGTGCGCAAGATCGGCTAGTGCTTGCTCACTGCTTAAATACTTTAACGAATCTAAGGATAGGTCACTGAAAAATGGGAGTGATTAAAAAACTGAGGTGGTTACACTGATTGAAAGGACTGGATATCTACATTTGTTTAGGATTGAAAAAAAAAAACTAGGAAAAATGATAAAAGGAGTAACATTTAGTCAGTATTTACAGATTTGGAACTCTCTTTGTTTAATCCATGGGTCTTTAACGTTTGAGATGGAATTTTCTATTTCTAGATCTTTCTGTCTTCTATCTATTTCTAAATCTTCTTTCATTTTCTAGATTAGCTAAAATATGGTTTTGACAAAAACGCAAGTTTCTACGCCCATGGGTGTAGAGATGACCATTTAAAGAACACTAAATATCCACAAAGTCGGTCGATGTTGTCGTTTCTTCAATTATGACCTCATTAATGGTGTTGTTGGTGTAACAGGTAGCTACTGCTTGTTCTATTCATAACATATTGATAATAAGACTGAGGTAGGAACCATATGGTTCCAATGCATCACCGATGTGGTGAGTTTGTCCTACCATGTTTCAAAAGAAGCACACATGTTCATTTCTTTTGAATAGAAAAATTGGTTCTTGCAAGAAACCTCAAATTATTTTTTTAAAAAAAAGAGGAAACATCACACACATACTCATCTACATGCATGTAGATGAAAATTTTCATCTACATGCATGTAGATCGCACGATATTAGTAAAAATTTGACAAATTTGAAAATTTTTAAAGAATGACGCTTTGCATTTTTCTTTGAACGTTTTCCAGTGTTATTCCGATCGCATTGATTCTCTAGCAGGAAAAAAGAGGAGACTTACGGTTTCGGTTTACTTCCTCCGTAGAATCTGTGTTCAATGATAAACTCGGCAGCACTGAATTTATCAGCCATCCTACCCATGTGACCGTGCTTGAGCCATTGTTTGCGTATGACGCCCTCGCCTTCAATGAACAGGAATACCAGATTGTTGTCATCGTAGTATTTTGTTCTTACTGCGTAGCGCTGAAGCATAATACCAAAGGTCCAGTTATACGATCAAATTGAGCCATCGAATTGGGCCTCTCATTGATCGCTATTCTGAATGCTACCAACGAGAGGCCCAATTTGATGGCTCAATTTGATCGTGTAACTGGACCTCAAGACTTATTCGTAAAGTTAGCCGATGCGAGTTTGCCGAGTAAAACATCACGAACATATCCAAAAAGATCATTAAACTGACAAAATCACGTCCTCTTATAAAGAGGTGGAAGTTATAGTGTTGTGGCCGCACTTTGACTTTTTTTTTTAAATAATGTAATTTTTTGGCGAACGGGCAGTTTAACTTTAAATACATAAAACACTATACTTTTTCACTCATGGAATACTTCAGGATTTTGTCATTTTTCCCTTGTTACAGTAAACTGCTGAGATGAATATTATGAAAATTTTAGCTATTTCACAAAAATTTTAGCAGTTACGTATTAAAAAATGATAAAAAATACTCACATAGATGAGGCTTTTTTTGCGTTTTTTTTGCAGATTATGAGAAACAGGTTGCTGTAGAGACATCCTACCAACGAAGTTGCAGTACTTGTTTAAAGTCGACTTATTCCAAGAATGATGGACGGTCCCTATCGGGTAATTTTTCGTAGACCACCGCTTTAATGAAGTGATCAATCATTAAAATTACAATTTATGGGAGAGCATCCAGACCACTGCACTGACTTCAGTCACGGACTTTTCGTTAGTTAATAATATGCGTTTACTCCAGTTTGCGAGACAGTTGGTTTGACCTGATAGTCAGCGACAAATTTGCAGTAGAAATGTGTATACGAATGTGTTTTAAAATGCAAATTGTGCATCGAGGGTAAATTTCAGACAATCCTAATGTACTGACTATGATTTTTGTGCGATTTCACCTGTAACTAGTCTACTCACGTGGTCATACCTGTAGCATACAAATCGTCGTTCTCCTGACGTGAGAATTTATCTCGATTGTCGTACGAGCCCCAGAAAACATGGATTTATATGTGAAACAGGGCTCACGTGGAAACTGAAATGCACCCTTACGTCAAAGGGATGACGAAATTACCACTTTGCCAAGTATGGCTTTGATATAACGCCCTCTCTTTTCCTATGTTTTAATATCTCTGACCCTACAATGGAGAATTTGCATGCCCATTTTTTATTGCTTCATCTGAAAGTGCTTAAAGAGCTGATCTCAGAGTATTTTTTATGATGTATTTCTGATGTGGGAAATATTATAAAAATAGATTGGAAAGTGAGAAAATGCACCGCCTTGTGAAGTCATCTGGTGGCAATTCCCATTTAACACACATATTTTAGCAGATTAAATCGTTTTGCCGTATCTTCTCCAATAATTGTTCAATTCATGAACCAAGGTTGTCCTCGCTTTCAATTCACTCAGTAGTTTCCACTTAAACACGAAATTGACACTTGCATATTCCCCATTCCTTCAATAGTTTGTGTCTGAAAAGTGAGGGCAGTATATATTTGTACCTGAAGCCAAGTAGCTGTGCAAGCTGGATTAAAATGATCGAGCTTCTGTTCGAACCATTGAAGCCTTGCGTCGAGACCATCCTCGACATCGTGTTCTGCCCCATAAAAGTCCAGTTGTTCTTGCACGTCCTTGTATCTGTGCAGGAATCCCAGTCGTCGGGCAGAGACTGATGGTGCCAAAATCGAGAGCACTGCAAGTGCTGCAAGGTAGGGACTACGTGCCTGCCAACAACATTAGTTCATAGATGCAGCAGGTGTATGGTTCCTCATCGGATGGAAAATTTTTAACAACTTATTTTCCAAATACCGACTCTACCATGCTAAGGATAAACGCCTTACAGTGGATTGAGTCAACAGAAGAGGTCGGATATAGTTTTAAAACTTTAAACGCTTGTAACTCCGTTTACCTATACGAGACTTTGCGGTTCTGGGAGTGGTTTCATTGGTTTTCTCGTGGGCTTTTCTTCACGAGGCACCCCTAAACATTTAAAATGATGGAATAAACATCAAAATTTGCGGTTTTGATGGTTTTGTTTGAAACATTTTAAGTCTGACCTCTCTAATTGACTCGATACACTGTGCGCCGTAAGAACATTCAGACGTTTCCAAGTCTTTCATGGTAACATTCAGATTTTTTGAGAAAATATAGTGCATATATTTTCCTTCGATTTTTTTCAGAGACTTTAATCAGCAATTTCAAAGCAGGCAGCTACAAACGTTGGAGAAATACATATAATCATCTCGTCTTAAATAAATATTATGTCAGGAGAAATTTGATACTTTCCGAATAATGCTTCTATTACGTTTTTCCTTAGCATGACAGTACAAGTGTTGCAAAATTCCAAAACTGAGCAGAGTTTTAGGCCCCACACTCCACCTCTTTTTCAAATGAGCTTTAAGGTTTAGGGGAATTTTTAGGGGGGAGGGACAAGGAAGCAGTTGTAGGTTTAACAAGGAGAAAAATATGAAGAATTCGGCGTTGGAAAATGAACAAAGAATAGGCATTTTGTGATAAATGCGGAGCCATTAAATTTTGAATGCTTGGTGACAGCAATTTTTAGATTTTACTGTAAGCGTTGGTAGATAAGTGAAAACTAGTAGTGCTGTTAACAAGATGAAACTAATTTTACCTACCATCATAAATAATGTTAAAAAATCCTCTTGGCTACCGAGTTGAGTTTAACTTGTCAACTGTAATCAACACTCCAACATTGCAGCACTACGAACACCACACCACGGACACACACACACTCATCTTTACCCGATGCGGAATTATTAAGACTCCTTGTCAGTCAACTGATGGTTCCTCTCATTCATAGCACTTCAAAAGTACTTGAAACATGAGACGTGACAAAATCTTGTATGGTCTTCAGTAGAGCTGTCATGCGTCAAAAATAATACACATTGCCAAAGTTGAAAAAATCGCGAATGCGACAGACAGACACTGACGTGCGCACCCTCTCTGTGTACAGATCGAACTTTAAGGTTATCTTGAATTTGTCAACTATTGCTAAGTTTTAGTAATCCAGATAAGAGATTTGATTTTGCTTATTATTTCAAGCTTCGAACCGAATATTTTCTGTTTTACTTCTTCAAACTTATACCAACGCACAGTCGCAATTTGACGCTTAGTTTGATGACCCCAGTCGAAAAAATGGATTCTGTTGATAAAATGCTGTCAAAAACAGAGAAAGAAATTATATGCAAGGCAGATCCATCAAACGTGGTTGCTGAACTCCATTGATTTATATAATCAGGGTTTATTCCTCGGTGTAAACCCTCGATTTTACCTAAAAAATTTTTGTATTGCCATCCAGCACTTTCTCAATATTCCGTTTTCTCTTTTCTGATGAGATCGCTGAAGGACCACCAATAACTTTGTTAAGCATCTGCCTGCAGAGCTTAAAATCGCCTTCACCTGTCAAACCCGCAATTGGACTTACAGGACAGTGAATGCTCTCGTCGGTCATGTTTTGGCAAACAGTGTTCATATCAATTTAAAATGTATCAGAGTCTCTGTTTATTCCCTTTCGGTCGTATACGACGACCTTTGTGACCCTTTTGAATTTAATGAAAAATACGTGAGACTGTTTTAACAACCTGAGAATTAGTATTACCTATACCGGACAGCATAAATAGTCTTATGTCGCAATCACACGCTGAATGTGGGAGCTGAATGTGGCTTGAATGTGGAAGTCATCGGCCCGATGCCTGAATTTTGCGCGTCATGCGCAAAATTCAGCAACGATTCCCAGCAACCATCGGACTAATGTTGGATTTGTCTGAGCTATTCGAATAAATTTGACACACATCTGGATGAAAATAACTCGAATTTGCAAAATTTCAGCCGATTTCCGCATTCAGCTGCTGTAAGCAGCGTGTGATTGCGGCATTACGTATTTTACATGAAATTCAAAGGGTCACAAAGGTCAAGTGGGACTTTAACCAATAATGATTATTATTTTAAATGATAAATGACATACATGAACATTCCTCGGAGAAAAGAATGCAACAATGTTTCGCGGTGGATACCTTAAATACATAAGGAAAGACTAGACGCAGCCCACGTTTAGGAAGAAATGCCGTGTATTTAGACTTTTGATGTGCCATAATTTCCTGTCGTTGCTCATTTTTTCCAGGGACGAATGGTCGCCGTCCCCCCCCCCCCCCCNAGGATCAGTGCAATTTATTGCTCTTTGAAAATTTAGCACTGAAACGTTAAAATTAGCTTTCCCAAAGGGAAAAATAACAGAGTTTCAAACAATGGAAACTCATTAAACGGAGGCCGGCAACGTGGTGATACATTATAATTATCCATTTATCGGAAAATTACGATTAAAATCATGTAAGTCATACGCGATTAAAATCAGATTATTTCATCGACACTGACAACGCTGAAATTAGATTAAGGTATGAGAAAAAAATTGAAGCTTCAGTTAAGGTGAAATGCGACGGATACTAAAAAAATGTAATTAAAACGCCCGAGTGCAACTATTCGGGCCCCATTGATGTCCGTGTTGCATACCCACGAAAGTGAAGGCACTTTGACTTCAGACACTAACCGGCCTCTGCCTCATCAGCGGTTGAAAACGGCATCAATCACAACCAATCGTGATCTTCTCAACATTTGTTTCGATACCATTGTACGTTTATGATTTGTCATATGCTTACACGAAAGAAAAGAAATGGCACGGTAGCTGTTGTAACAAGTAAGATTAGCGTACTCGTTAATTAAGATCAAATTCAGAACAAAGTTTTTGTTATGTAGGATCAGCATTCTTGTTTATTCATACATTAGTCTCAAAAAACAAACGTCCGTTTTGCTGACCGATGTTTCTTCCCCATAATCCAATCTCCAACGATTTTTTCGGTTTTCTTCCGGGCTTCAATTAGTTGAGGCGGATCATCTCGCGTCTCAGGCAACATGCTTGCACAGTGGGCCACTCCTGAAACCCAGAAAGAAAGATTCAATTGAGACAACATCGGAATAAGTTTCAAAGAAAGATGACGGTGAGCTAATTGGATGATACCAAGTCTCCAGGTGTACACATATTTCCGAGATAATCTCATTGTTTAAAACAATAGTACAAACCCACTCTGAATACAACTAATAGTGTTTCAATTCATTAGTTAATTATTTTGTGTATAAATTTAGGCGCATCTGGGGCACTTTGAATTATGAATTGTCTCTTATAGAAGAAATTGTTTAAAACCTTTGATATTGCTTTAAGCTGAAAATTTTTTGAATGTGATTTGAAGTACAAATATTCATGGCATGTTTTCCGTGGAACATTAAATACCGAGCTCGATTTGAAGATGATTAAGTATGTAGTAACCGCAGCTTTTCTCACTTTATTTTCACCAAAATTGTCCAATTTTTTCGTTATATTTGCAAATTTATATCCCCGGCTACATTATTTACACCCCGTTAAGCAGAGAGGAACCAAACCACATCAGGTATTGCCAAGTTCAATTGCGCAATTTCATTTTATACAAGAAAACTGTTGTGCGGATTTTTGCGCAAATTTCAGTGAATTTTCTGCACAGTGCAAAGCCAACTCCCTAAAATTTTCAAAGGGGTCCGCACAAACGTTCTCTTGTAAGAAATTAAATTGACCAGTTAAATTCGGCAATAGCTGATGTGGTTTGGTTCCTTTCTGCTAAACGGGATCCATTTTTAAGTATACATTTACTCGTATCTACGCTAGCGAGCTGTGCATCACTAATGACACAATTTCATCTCATAACTTCTATCAGAGGCGTAGGAAGGGGGGCCAGGGGGGCCTGCCCCCCCCCAGAATTGGAAATAGTCTGCCCCCTCCCAGAGATTCTGGATGATGCAAATACACCTTCTTCCGCTAACGGCAAGTCTCTGTCGCCGTGGCCCGTAAGAGGATGCCTATAAATAGAATAACCCGTTGAATGCAACAATTTCAAAGTATTTTAACCTTAAAATGCATACAACTGGGTGATTTTTAGGTAGGAATTGAAGGAAGATTAGTGCCACAAGTGCCTCGAGATGCGCTCAAATAGAGTTAAATTTTCAAAAACTTTTTCGGGGGAGGACCCCCGGACCCCCCGATGAGCTAAGGGGTATTCCATACCCTCCCCCGACCCCCCGGTGGTGGGTGGCCAGGCCTCCGCCCCCAGCAAAATGACCTAGCTACGCCTATGACTTTTATTGAAGTTTTTTGGAAAATGAAAGTCTCAAAAATTGTCATTATAATGTGGACAAATTATTCTACGGTTAAGATTAGAGCTTACCATTAATGAGGATCGCATAACTCCCCTCCGGCGGGTTTGTCGTGATACCAAGGGGAGACCAGGGATCTATTGATCCATGAATAAACACTACTCTTGATACAGGCAGTGAAAGACCTCCGTAGTTGGTATTAGTCTCCTCCGCGGATTTATTCAGGTGCTCACTATCAAAGCTGTAGCAAAATTTTACACTGTTATGGTAGATTCAAAACACATTTTTAGTAAAATCGAGTCGTCATGATGATTTTTTAAGTTTTAGTAAGCAAGCTCCCCTATATACTGCGAGCTGTAAGTATTCTAAGTGAGGATACTTTCTGTCATTTTGTCTCTCTGTCCTCTATAATCCCTCATATCTGATTTTGTATTGAAGCACGATGTGGATATAACTCCGAGTGATAGCTTTTTGGAACAATTCAATAAGAACTACATCCTCTTACAAACGGGTAAGCTCCAACTCTTCAGTGAGCATGCATTTAGTCAAGAGGCAAATCCTTTCAAAGATCTTTTATCAGTATCCTGAAAAAACTGATTTCATAAGCGTAGAATCAGCTTTTTTATTCGTGCAGCGAAGTGTAGATTCCACTATTATAGACCGATGAGCTACAATTTATGAGTGTTGTACCCTATAAGATTGCCAAAAACACAACTTTTTTCTCAACAAATATCTTAAAACATTTATTAATACCCAAGGTTGTAGGACATTTCGTCAACGATTTTTTTGTCCGCGCCCCTGTTTTTTCCAGTAATTTACGTCCACGCGTTTTTCCAGCTCGGGAGTTTTGGTCCACGTGCCAGTTGAGACCCAAAGTTAATTGGCCCACATGTAAATACAAACGACAATTGCTCACGACGTTTTTGGATGAAAATAAATAATGTCTTGGAAGAATGAGGGTTTGCTTGTTTTTTGTTTTGTCTGTTTGGTCCAACGGAGAATAATATATAGTTGAGAGTTTTGGTAAAAATGGGGGAGCGTCAATTCCATGAGACAAAATTCACTAAAACTCTCTACACCTCTTTGGTGTAATAGGACTTAATTACCTTTCAAGAAATTCCCATCTTGTTATACCTGAACCGGATGAACCTCTATATTTGCCTCAGTTAAAGGATCTTAGATTTTTCCTGTGTACGATAAGTATCTTGATTTATTTTGCGAGGAAAGATCTGTACTTTTAAAGGATGCGTGTCATTCTTAATACGTTCAATTCCGTATAATACTGTGCAACACCTCTGTTGTGAAATAGTTGCTTGAGGCTCAGGCGCCGCCGCGCCGCACGGCAGGTGGGCTGCCAGCGCGGAACGCGCATTGGCGCCTACAAACCTAAGTGGATACTTCAAGCATTGTGTAATGCGTGAAGTATCCACTTAGGTTTGTAGGCGCCCCTGAGCCTCTCTCAGCTCTGGCAGAACGCCGCGCCGCGCCGCGCCGCTCCGCTCTGGTAGGCCTTAATATTTACACTCGCATAGTCAGCGTTTTTTAACTCATGATTTTGAAATGTTTGCACACTCTGTATTGAGTATTCTTATTTAAATTGATGGGAAAAAAATATGTATCAATTTATCAAAGGGGAATAATAATATAATGTGTATTTTTTAAATATTGGTTGTTCCGTGTCAAAAATGATTCCTTAAGCACTTTAATTTTTTTTTTTTTTTTACATTTTGTGCTTTTATTGTGCTGCAGCAAGGTGTACGTGCAACCAAACGCTCAAAATTTGACGTATTTGACTCTAAAAGATCGATGTACAAATGGGTTTAAACTAAAGATTGCGTGTTTCTTGGTCTTTTCCCCTCGTTTATTCATTTTTGTAGATTCTGTCGGCACAACTGCGGCTCATTGAGATTAATGTCGCTTGGAAAAGGTTTTACAAATAGTTGTCACGTTTTAAAAATATGAATGTTTTCAAAATGAAGTAATAATTTCGTAAAGAAAAAATTAAAAAAATAAAAAAGTACCTATACACATATAAGGTATATTGTACATAGAATATTTTAAGGATAGAAATAAAACCAAATATTCACCAATGACAATTTAAAAAGATGATTCAAAAGGAGAAAGTAATAACATTTCATTTAAAAAATGAACAACCATAACAACACCTCCATCTCTTTCAATTTCCCATTTCCATATCGTCAATATAATTTTACATACCGACTAAAATATAACGCTTGGACCAAGTCACTGTTGCTTATTTTACGTGTGGGCGTAAACTACTGGACAAAAAAGGTGCGCGGACAAAAAATCTCTGACAAAATGTCCTGAAACCATAGCCAAAGAGAAGGAAATTTCAAAGGTTGAGTGTCAACACCCCCAACAAATTGATTTCCTCATATTGTCCATATGCTAAAATCTGATTGCAATAACTCATTGATTCTTTTTTCACTATTCTTGAAAAAAAGTCAAAGCTGAAGATTTTGTTTTGCTATGCATGGACCAGTACCTACGGATCAAGAGCATTTTTTTTTTTAAATCAACCGCAGCAAGAGAGAGCTCTTTTAAGTACTTAGGCTGTTTTTAGTCGATAGTGAGTTCATTTTTTTTTCTTCTCTTTTTTCTTTTCTTTATAATAAGTAAATTTTCAGTATAAATATGACCCAGAGTCGCCCACCTATTGTGACGTTTTATTTAAGAGTAATCAAAATAATATTTAAAGCATATTTGAGGTTAATCTGCTAAAATTTACCTTGGTCCGTACACATCAGTGCACAAGTCAATAAAAAACTGTGCCGGGAACTGGTCCCCGAATGTATCATTTTTTTCACCCGACGATTGAAACCATCCAAACTCTGTGCAATGTTGGTAATACAATTGTCGCCCTAAAATAAGTGGGAAAGACAACTTCATGAGCAATACTGTTATTTCAGCCCATTTGTTTCAAATATTTTTAATACATATATCTTGTCCCTGGATCAATCTTTTATAGAAATTGAGTATTTATGGCTTTGAGTGATTTTAACATATCAATGTGACAAACAAAAACTTACAGTACGCAAGGAAACAATTATTATTAAAACAAGGGCAACTAGTGTCGTCACTTACAGAAATTGGTTTCTGGACCATATGAAGTATCCTTTAACCATTCCACCATCCCATCGTATTTGTGATCCGTACATTTCTCACCATAGGAAGCCAAAAGAAGTTTGTGCACTTCGGCGTAACGGTGGACCTGTAGGTTACAAAAGGAACAGTTGCTAATTCAGAATCACAGGGCGTATTTATGAAAATTGTCTATTTTTCATTAATTTAATTTGATCATAACAAGATAATTCGATTATGAATAAAACTTTGTAGAAAAACGTTAAAGTAACTTTCAAACATATTTTAGTATAAATTAGTGATAACTCATCATGTAAATGTATGTGGTAGTTTAGATTTTTAGCTAAGCAATACAATTCAACTTCATCCTCATTTGGAAAATTGTTCTGTTTTTCTCGGAATTTGAACGGAGACAGATCATATAGCCATTGATGAAGTACACGGAAAGACTCCATGGTTGTACAGGAATGAAACTCAGGCTCAAATGCACATCAATATTTTTGGGTCAGATAACACAGCTCGACAAAAATAATCGAACGAAATTCTCCACGACTTTAAATGGTTCTCTATCAAGTATTTTGAACCCGTAAATTCAGAAATGACCTTTCATAACCAAAGCTCCTTAGCACTTAAAACGACGCAAATTGACCGCAAAATGCTTATTTTCGGGGGAAAAATGGGTTTCCCGGAAAATTGGAAGGGGGATGAGAACCAGTCTTTGGATTTAACGGCTGATCTATCGCACACGAAGAAAACATTTTTTTCTGGAAGCAGGGCTAGAGCGGGAAACTTTTTTGCACCTATGGGATGATCGTTTTCTCGGGCTATTAGAAGTATTAATAATATTTAAGATATAAATATTTAAGAAGGCCAACATTTTTGACTTTGGAACATTCTTAAATTTTCTATCGCATTACCTGATTTGCAAAAAAATTGCGTTCGGAACTTTTAGATCACACTGTATATACTTCAGCGTGCCTCATGGACTGTTTGTTGGTCGTCCCTTTAATGATGAAAACTTAAACGGAGAGGGCAAAGACGACTGCATTATGAGCTCCTATGTGGAGCACGAAAAATCAGCCTCAATATGTCCAAGCATTGATTTACTTACAGGACAATGAATGCTTTCATCGGTCATGATATTGCACATAGTGTTCATGTCAATATACGCTGCATCTGAGTCCGTGTTCATGCCGATGTGGTGGCTCTGGACGGCGTGAGTATAATCAATCCTGAGACTGTTGAAAAATGTCATAATGTCTTTCTCATTCCATTCAAGGGGCTCACAAAGCCTAAGGAAGAAGTAAACCCCAACGATTATTCTTTTCGCACTGACAAAATACAACACAATTGAATCTTTCTCATAGAAAAAAACGAAAACATTCCTTCATGACCTCATCTTTGATGAACAAGGTAAATTGTTTTGAGTAACATGCATATATAGCCGCTCATCAGGAGAGGGACTTTCGTACTTTAAAACTCAAATCAAGACGTTCACAATTTCAGCAAAATGGATTTTACTTTTACCTAAATTTCGTATTTTTGATCCGTCTAGACACAAACAGTCCCCTTGACTTTTTCAAGAACACAAAGATACCTCTCTCTGTCAGCAGTTGCGTATTATTCTGCTGTCCAAAATGGTCGGAAAACTTATGATTTCATTGTATCAATTCTTGCGTGATGAATGAGATAAGCATTTACAGAGACCGCTGTGATATTCATATCATTTTTGCATATACGTTACGGAGAATATACAAACCTAAAAAGCTCACGGTAGTGTTCTCTTTTTGTTGCGTTGCTCATACCATCAATGAGTTTCTGATTGGCGGCTTTTATGGCGTCAACACATTGTGGATTCACCAAAGCCAGTGAATCGCTAACTTTTTGCATATATTCTGGTGAAAAAAGTCGAGCACATTAGAAAATATTCTCAATTATAACAATTCTCATCTTATATTGCCCAAAACTTCATGCTACACGCCTCAGAATTCAAAATTATCTCCCCTTAAACATCCACCCTTTCAACTCTGATAACCCAAATGTCTCTGCCAAAATTTTAAAACTTTTTAAACAACGCAATTATACCTCAAAATTTAATGTTTCCTCCTAGACTCTGACTTAAATAGCCATAGTTGCTGATCGTCTTATTGAAGTAACTGAGTACTTCATTAAGGAATACAAGGTCTAAATTTTTGTTCCCTATGATACAATGCAAAAAACAAAACAGAGATTCATACCAAAGGTAAAGTGGAATATGACCAGGTAGGATGAGTGAATTTTATTCTTACGGAGATTTATAAAGGATCTTTCATCGCGAGAAATAATCCACAGTAAGGTATTTTCAATATTGTATATAATATGTATTTCTTCCAGAGAAAAAAATTGATTTACAGGAGAACATGAGACTGAAACATGAAAATAACTGTTTATGGAATAGAAACATATTTACCTGAAAAATCTACTTTGGCCTGTAAAGGACTGCCGGAGGTCACAGCAGCAAATACCAAATGAGGGTATTTATATCGGAGCCAAGCTGCCAGTGATCCTCCATAGGCGCCTCCAAATACGATCCATTTTGGATTTTTGAAATCGTGAAGTGTGTTCATTCCTTTGATGAAATGCGCAAGATCGGCCAATGCTTGCTCACTGCTCAAAAACTTTAATGATTCTAAGGATGGATTTCTAAAAAACAGGATTGACAACTAGGTCAGTAAAATGATGTACACAAGAGTTACCCAATGCTTGTAATGCAACTTCTTTGATGAGTGAATATGGTAAGTTAATTTTCGAATATTCAGGCTTTGGATCCTCTTGAAGTGCATCACCTAATGGTATAGAGCTTAATAGGCATGTGTTTCAATTTTGAATGTTAGTAACCGGGTGGCCAGGTATCGAAAGCTATTTTCAGATTAAAAAATTCACGCTGTATTTATCTGATAAAAATATAAAATCAGTATAGTCAATCGTCAACGTACAACTATTCACGTACGTATTTCATTCAGGACAACTGTTTCCTTAACTAGATTAAAGAGGTGAAAAAACGTACGGTTTGGGTTTACTTCCACCATAGAATCTATGCTCAACTATGAATTCAGCAGCACTGAACTTCTCGGCCATTCTACTCATATGTCCGTGCTTCAGCCATTTTGTACGAACAGCGCCGTAGCCTTCGACGAAGAGGAACACCAAATTATTATCGTCGTAGTTGTCCATTCTCACCGCATAGCGCTAGAACATACAACAGTACATTGTGCAAGACAAGAGTTATGGTACAGATTAGACAATTTCACACAATCCGATGGGTTCCGACTTTTCATACTTAAGTTAGAATTTCATATAAAACTAAGAGTACGTGCAAGGTCGCTCTAGAGTACCTTTGTAGAGAGAGTTGAGACAACGCGGATTATGGATCGGATGTCACAAAAAGGAATAAACATTACACAAATCGGACGATTTTTGTAACCTTTGATTAACCTATTTCCGAATTCCTATCTCCGTTCCCTCTCTCATTCCATTAGTTCCTTGCCGAGCTCCCCATTCCCCGGTCCATTCCAGTATATAATCTTTGCAATTGGTGGAAATGTAATGTTTATTCCCGTTTGTGACGCTGTGAAAATCTAAAACGCGGGAACCAATCAGAAATAGATTCACATTGTCTTTACTCTCAGTATAAAGGAACTCTAGCCCCCCCCCACCCCACCCCACCGTCTGAGGCTATAGCTTCGCGAAATCTCGTAATATAATCTAAGTAGTGCGGGATCAACACTCCACCCAGAGACTATTTACTATCGATAGCTGCAAAAATCATGATGGTCGGATCAGATCTTCAGAGCAAACTGTGACAAAAGTTTTACACTTTAATGTTTAAATTGTAGAATTCACATATTTGATCCATTATCAGTTGTGGTGTTTCTCTCCATCATATCAAAGGTTGTACGGAGTAAAAATGCATTGTACCTGAGGCCAAGTTTCCGTGCAAGCTGGATTGAAATGATCAAGCTTCTGCTCGAACCATTCCAGTCTATCCTCGACATTTGGAACGGAATCATGGAAGTCAAGTTGCCTCAGCATTTCCTCAAAGGTGAATCCTGGTCGCCAAGTAGAAGCTGATGCTGCAGAAATTAGGAGCAATGTATACGCTGTAAGATGCATAGAAAGTGTCTGCAAACAAATAAGATCCTAGAGCAGCTCGTGGATTGATTGGTGTGAAAACTATAAACCCTGGTAAAAATTGGCAGTAGAATCTGTGTTCCAAAATACCATAGACCTACAGCCGGCTGTAAGATTTCCAATAGCCTCTATAGCCGGCAACACAATTTCTTATAGCCTTTTATAGCCGATGGCGACTAAGCAATAGACTGGCGATAAAGTGTATACGTTACTAATTACGGATGCTAGGACTTAGTGAGTTTTTGGACCACCGCTCTCTTTGTGGGCAGTAGTATCTTGATTTATTTTGCGAGGAAAGCTCCGTACTTTTGAAGGATGCCTGCCATTCCTAACATGTTGGAGCGCCTGCAATTTCGTATGATACTGTGCAATACCTCTGCTGTGAAAGAGTTGGTTCAAGCGCCGTGGCACGCTGCGCGCTGCGGAGCGGCAGGCGGGCAGCTAGCGCGGAACGCGTTTTGGCGCCTACAAACCTAACAGGGATACTTCACGCGTTGCGCAATGCGTGAAGTATCCCTGTTAGGTTTGTAGGCGCTAGTGCGTCCCCACTCCGCTTTGTGGTAGGCTCTAATATTTAATCTGGGAGCCAGCGTTATTCAACTCATGATTTTAAAATGTTTGCACACTCTGTATGGATTATTCTCATTTTAATTGATGAAAACAAATATGTAGTAAAGGAAAATATAATGTGCGTTTTGTAAATATTATGGTGATTCCGTACAAACTAAAAGATTTACAAAGCACACGAATTACTACACAATTTCTTATAGCCTTTTATAGCCAATGGCGAAAAAGCAACATCCAGGCGATAAAGTGTAAAGCTCGGCGATAGGAACCATAGCCCGGTTGTATAATTTTTTATCGCTTCGTGTAGCCCGGCCGCATGATTTTTTCTACTTTCTACACCCAGCTATATGATTTTCTATCGCCCTCTTTAGTTGGCTATAAGAAATCCTATGGTATTTTGAAACGCAGCTCCTATCGCCAATTTTTACCAGGGAAGTTTAGAGACACCGAAGGGTTTCGCCAAGTTTCATAACTACGTAGAGCTCTCCAAAATAGACCATATTTTTACATTTTTCATCGGGCTCCGATGCGGAGCTCTTGAATAAACGCATATCGACGTTGAAACAACCAGACCGCGTATCTCGGTTTGCGACGTTGCAGACTTCCTGTCATATTTTATTGTTTAACTTGAACGTCAATACTGAAAACTTCCGAGATACGTCTTCTCAGGGCGAAGAATATTGTATTTAAAATTCTAAGAATGATACGGATTCGTTTTCCTGGAGATTTTGAAATCACCGTCAATTTATAAAGTCATTAAGGTCCTTTAGCGGAGCCCCAACAAATATTAATTCAAATACTTGTTGCAACTTTATTTTCCTTTTCCTCAAATGAATAGCTGCTTGCCACTATCTCAAAATTTTTAGTGAGTAATCTGTAGAGAAATGTGTAGCGCGCACTGCTGTAAATATAGAGGGAAACCTATTTAAACCATTAAAAATGGAATTTTCTAGCCTTTTTAAATTCCTGTTTGAGGAAATTTTAGAAATGCAAAAGGAGCCCACAACGTGGTGCCAATTCGTATGTAAGTATAAGTATGAAAGAACATTTTATTTTACCCAATACGTAAACAAATTTGAAAATTTGATCTGCATAAAGTTAAGACCCTTCTGGTGGTCTTTGGATTACCCTTGAAAAATTCAAACGTGTGCTTATAGAGTAATCAGATTTGAACAGTCTAGTCTTATATTTCACCTTACTCTTCTTCCGCTTTCTGCAACGAACCAATTCAGATGCTGAATTAAAAAAAGGTTAGAGAAACCCAACTGTTTACTCACCATTTTCAGTAAGATTAACATATCTTCTTCATAACCAAAGCAGTTTTAAAGATATTTTAACTAATCAAACACAAACGCACTGTAAACTGCAAAATTTTACATTAAAAACAAAAAATCACAATTGTCCAACTTCGATATTTCAAACCGTATTTAATGATCACTCTCTCCTAAATCCTCGAACACTTCAAAAAAAATCGTGTCTTGTCTGAAGTTATGTTATCTTATGTCTGTACGTAAATCCATGCAATTCAGACGACACTAAGGTGCCGAAAAATGGATGTAGTTTTCTCAGCACTAAAATGTGATGAAAATGTGTAATCAAACGGTCCGATTCTGTCCCTGTCCTCTAATAGTGTCGTAAATTCTAGCCCGGCTGATGGAGCTCATTTTACGAGGAGCTGCGAGGGTAGAGAGTTTTTATAATTTTGTAATTTCAATCAGTACTAATACATTAAATTTTTATCTTTTAGAATGTATTATTCATTTTTACAATATACGGCATCATTGGCCTCAAACCATTGTCTGCAGCAAATAGTCTTCTTGTTTCTTTGAAAGAATTGAAAGACTTTTTTAATTATGATATAGTCATAGTTCGTACAATCGTTTATAAGAAAAATATCATTTGCTGAATGAAAAATGAGAAGAAAAGAATAGAAACCTTCTATAAAACCACAAAACCCACAAACTTCAATGAAAATGTGTTTGGAATGTGCCTGAAAGTGCATCTAAAAAAGAGCTATTTTGTCAACATTTTCCGGGAGAGGCCTCCAAACCCTCATTTTAGCTAGATTTAGGGTTGGAGATCATTTTTCGGGGGGGGAGGGGGTGGCTAGTTCTCCCCTAGAAAAATGATCTAGCTTTACACCTATAGTGCCGTGCCAAGGAAAAGCGCCGTATGAGCATTCAGGCGTTGCCATATTTCTTTCAATAAAACACGAATTTTCAAGGAAATTTCTGAATATTTTCTTTCCAATATTTAAGACAATTTTGTTCGCAATTTTGTCTATAATATCTGAAAATTTCAAAGAAAAACGTGCCCAACTTTCTTCAAAAATACATGTTTTATTCGGGGAGATTTGACAACTCTCGAATGTTCATACGGCGTTCTTCCTTAGCACGGCAGTATAGTCGGGTGATTCACAGAACCAACTTACAAGGTAATAATTTGCTAAGAATGTTTGCAAACGGTAGCATTTTCGAAGCTGCAGACAACGAGGAGGATACTCTTATCATAACAGGCCTGTAATATTATCAATGCACGTGACCACACGTATCATCGCAGGTCAAAAGATCGAACTAGAATTTAAATGAAAACAGAATCAAACGCTGCCCCATCATTTGCTACATAGACCTTAGTCATGTTCCAACATTAGTTCATGTAAAAAATATTTCAGAGTTTGCGGTAGAGGTTGAGTGAAAGAAACAAAATAAAGAACGAGAAAGTCTTGCAGACCAGAACATCATCAGGTGAGTTTCAAAATAAACTTCACTCTCCTCAGCAATTTCAAACCTATAAAACGGACTGGGAGACGGATTTTGGATAAACATTCCTCAAAACGTTAGTAGGTTTCTTCCTAATGGACCATCAACAAGATAATTAAATCCTTTGCAAGGCATGCTTTTCCATCTAAATTGTCTTAACACGATGAATGTATTGACAGTTATTGAGGTAAACTTGAAAGTGATACTTAAGTTAGCGTTTGTCACTCACACTAAAAGTCATTTCAAACTACAGCCCCCTCCCCCCCGGAAAACCTCCCGTAAACGTTCGTCAAATTGGCCATTGAGAGTAGATTCGTCGTTAGGCATGTTGTGTGCGATATTGTGTTTCAACAAAAGTTACCTCTTGCTTCAATGCAATGCATTGTTTGTAAAAAAAAATTCAGATGGCTGATTTTGAGAAAGGATTTCATCGTAAAGTACACTAAGAGTAGTTTCAGCGTCCAATTTAATTTCAGAGGCTTTGGTTTGTCTATGAGCGAGAAGTATGGATTACGAAATTCAAAATGACGATTTCTTTTTTTGTGAATTGAATTGGAAATTGTTAATGTGTTTGACGTGTTTAACGCAATACACTTTCGAGAAAACATGCGTTGTAATGCTTGGATATCGACGGTGAAACTACCAAACCACGTATCTCGGTTTGCGACGTCGCAGACTTCCTGTCATACTTTATTTTTTAAATGAAAAACTACTTAACGTCCAGTCTTGAAAATTTCTGTGATTTTTCCTCTTCGTGCGGAGAAAATTCTGTGAAAATTTCAAGGAATGATATTGATTTGGTCTACCTCAAAAAAATAAAATGCGAGCGTAGATTTTTAAACACCGCAAACGAGATACGTGGTTTGGTAGTTTCACCGTCGATATGTCCCTTCCTGGCTGGTGCTAAAAGCAACCAGGAATATAGTTGAAATCATCATACTTATTTTCCATTAATCATGTTATCAGTTCCTCAAAGATTCAGGAAATTTTCATTTCTACCTAACAAGAGATACGAGTAAGAGTATTTTCGGTAATTTTCATTAAAAGGAGTTTCTCCTCCTCTTCTAAGGTATTCAAATAACCATGTTTTTATTTGCTTCACATGATTATGTATGCGGATGTGACCTTCTTTTCAGATGGCGCAAGCGACTAGATTTACTGAGGGGTATCGGTTTTCCTATTATGCTCCTTATCATCTGTTCGCTGCTTTTCTCATTTTGGCAACCTTGAATACTCGTGAGTAACCAAAATTTAATTTTATCATAGACATTTGATAAGTAACATCAATAACTCAATGGAATGGTCGATTCACGATTTTTAAGGTAAAATCGTTGTAATCCGATGATTTTTATAACAGTACAAACCAACAAATATCAGTGCAGGTAACTGCACCTGCATCATAATACTTGTGTACATCAAAATGAGATTTTCAATGTAACGCTTTTGGTCTATTTGTGTTACAGGAGAAGTCACGAGTGGATCAATTATCTCATTGAATGCCTCAACGGATACAATAAAGGATGGTGTTCTCATTCCTCACACAAAAAGCCAAGACCGCTATGAGCCCTACTATATAGGTATAAGAAGCAGCTTTTCTCAGTTCTTATGATTTGGGATACTCCAGGAAATATTACCCTTGACTCTTGCGAAAAAATTTTAGTGAGAGGGGAATAAGGGCTCTTGAAAAATACAATGGTTTAACTTTCAAAAGGGTGCAGCAAAAGTATTTTTGAACCGTGATTTTTCTTCCTTTTGAAGACTCCAACAGATTTTAATACTTGAAAAGAAATAGCTCTGTCAGCGATCTTAAAACTCTACTCCATCTGCTTGACGTTTTCAAACTGAGCCTTTAACCCTTCCCACCTTTTCAAAAGAACATAGCTTCATTTATGCACTGAAACTGACGTATAAAAGTACCAAATAAACGTATCTACCAACCAACCATATTGGACGTATTTAAAATCAAAATGAACTATCTCTGTTTTCAAATGGGTCCTATTATGCATGTATTATGAGTCCGTGGCTCCGGCCACGATCATCATAGTTCCATTTTGATCTAAGTGTTTCCGTACATTTCTAGTAAATCAAAATAATGTGTCCACTAAATGATGTAGGTATCATGTTAGCGATCACGTGTAATTAGTGTGATCTCCATTGATTTGCGGTTTTGCTGTCATTTGGTAATTTCAGAATGAATGAGTATCACCCATTAAAAGTCAGCTTTATGACGAAATGTATCGTTAATATCCAAAAATGTAAGCTGCATCTGAGAAAAAGTCTTACTTCGCTCCAATGAGTAATTGTGGTTCATTATTATGTTGATTATTTTCTGAATTCAACTCTAGGCATGACAAGTCCATTGGAAGACTCCGATTTGGAATATTCTCTGGACTATTACAGTGAAAAGGCTCAAATGAAGGAGTACGACTTTGATAGTACAGAAATTGTAAAAAAACTCGCTGACTCCGCAATGGCTCACGATACACCCCCAAACCAATTTATGGAGGAAATCCATGATCTGATCAGTTTACAGAATCGATCTAGCAACGAACCGGATGAGAACACCGCTCGTGACGAGGTATTATTATATTCGAGTCAGCACGGAGACAAAAGAATAAATGATTAAACTAATTATCTTTGTCTTTAATATGAACAATTTATACAACAGTATTTATCAGTCAACCAAAAGTTAAAAATTAATTAAAATTAATTTTTTAAAAAAATATAATTAAATGCAGGCTAGCTCCCCAAAAAGACATTTGGCCTCAAGGTAAAATGTACCCCATAAAATCGACCATTATTAAGAATAATAGAATAAAAATTCCCCTGAGCCAAACTATTGTTTTCTTAAAAGAGAAGTAGAAAATTTCACGCCCAACATGAAAACAGGGACTGCTTTTATCATATGTCATAATGGATTCTAGGCCCTACCCGCGGTTACAATTTTAGTTTGGTGGTACCTGTAATTCCGGTCCTAATGACCGTTTGCGTCCCGGTAAGCATTGTTACCTACACCGAAATAATTTTTACCGCAAAAATTAAATTGTACCTATGGCTAAACGGTAGGTATTACACCGAGGGTAACAACTAATTTCTTTATGCGAGGTCTCGGAAAATGTATCTGATTCTAGCAAAAAGTTAAGGCTTCAAATATTCCGACAAACAAAAAAATGATGGATTTAAATTTTGAAAGAGAGTGATTTAAAATTACCATAAAACCATATTTATAAACCTCACGAATATTTAAGAATTATTAAGTTCCTGAGGGAAAAAGCCGATTCTTAAAAGGTTCATGATTTTGTGTAAATATGGGAGGAAAAAATTGGCACCCACTAAATAATTTATTAAGAAGACTCAGAGCTGTAGCTTCAAGTTTCAAAAATATTCCTCCGCTCACTTTTTTGTTTTTTTGAATTTCAAATTAATCCTCTACTTTTAACAAATTTGTATTATATTTTATTCACTTTCATACTTGCCTAGTGCGGTGATCCCTGGACAAACAGGGACCTAATAATAGAAAGGAGAATACTAAATTATCAATTTAATTTCATTCGGCTCTGAACCGCTTTTTCATCCGTGACATTTTCTTACGAATGGACCACTAGACAGGGTACGGATTTTAGCATTCTAATACATGTTTCTGAACCAAAATTTCACGTAGAATACGATTCGCGCAACAACAATTACTGAAACCAACTCTTAACGAAGATATTAACCTTTTTATTTCACATTGGTTACGAGGAATTAGAACTGCCCGCTCACAAGAAACTCAAAGCTCTACGTGAGTCAAAATCGCGCACTACAACGGTTTCAGCAAGCTTCTCAATCGAGCAATGTTCATTTCCCACCATGTGTTGTTCAAACTATAAGCAATTTGCTATAGCTGAGCCAAAGCGTCAGGATTGAGGTTGCCAGATTTATATATCGCTGAGACGTTGATGATAACGTTTAGCGCGCGATGTGAATCACGTAGAGTACCTATTGAGTTTTCATGAGCGGGTGGTTTCAATTCAAGCATCAAGAATCATTAAATATCTTCGTAAGGAGTTAATTTCGGTAATTTTCGTTGTGCGTATCGTGTTCTACGTGAAATTTTGGTCGGGAAACATGTATTAGAATGCTGAAATTCGTACCTTGTCTAGTGTTCCATTGAATTTTATATTGCTCTGAACCGCTTTTTCATCCGTGACATTCTCTTACGAATTCTGTTCAAAATGCGTTGTTAAACTCTTGCGAGTTGGTTTACCCGCCTTGTTTACACATCTTCCTTTGTTTATTTTTATTTTAGCTTCCATTAGGGGTTAGTGACACTCTCTTCAAGCGTGTGACTGAGGGCTGGAAGAACGAGCTGAAACGTCTGGAAAAGAAATACAACGTAAGCTCAGAATGCGCTAGTTCAGACTCCGTTACAGCAACCAGACTTAATCTCATGTTTCCTCATTACCTCAACTTTGGTCAAAAACCTCTGGCGGCTCCGTCCGAAATTAGTTTGAATATGAATGGAGGAAGCACTTATGATCCTTTCGGTTATACTACAACAGACAGTTACAACTCATACTACAAGAGGAGATCTCCATCAACCACCCCTAGGTACAACAGTTACAGCACCGAATACAAAATACCGGCGATTTTTAAACGGCCGGAGTTTGGCGGGTTGATCCCAAGATTTCTAGACCTGGACCAGAAAATACTCATAGGTAAATGTTTCAAATCACAGCATTTCCTTGCATGGTTAGGAAAAATTTAAATGTTTAACCCGGGCGAATATTCATTTTAGTGAAAAATCACTCTTTATTTCAGCGGACTTTCTTTTTATTCAAGCAAAAACCCTATTGAATCAAGAGTATTTTTTCTTGCCAATGTTTTTAAGGATCGGGACTTTAAATCCTAGCGACTTTTTTTCCAGTGTCATAAGATCGAAAATATAGTGGTGCTCCCATTAACACTACTGGTTCATCTACGTTGAAGGTTCCTTTTTAATACTTATTAATTGACTTCTCCTTATGTATTTACTCTGAAAAAAAAAGGATTGCTAATTCACTGCTTTAGGGTGGAGCAAAATTTGCTTCACTTCGTAAAGCTTTCTTATCCGTGCACGGTGTTGAATCAAGTAAACGACCAGCACGAATTGCTACACCGATTTGCTTCATCTGCGCGCCTTCATGCAGTTAATCTTGCATCGAGTGGCTTGGAAGTGTAACTGCATTTTTTGGTATTGGTACTTTGCGAACAGTAAAAATAGCTCAATAGTTAGGCTGAAATAGCGGAATTTACGGAAAAATAGCGGAATTGACGGAAAAATAGCGAAATTTACAGAAGATTAACTGAAAAGGTAACAGACGTAGCTTTTCAGAGAGCAAAATCACCTACACGCTTGTGTGTAAGTTAGCTGAAATTTGTGTAGCGATTTTATCTGCATGGTTTGCACGTTCGTTTTTTAGCTACACCATGCCATGAAATACCCGCGTGCACGGCAATTTCAGCAATATTTTTTTTTCAGTGTAGATATTTTTTATCAACATCATAAACTTACTTTTTTATATAGGCTTACATTTGTACGCGATGTACGGGAATGACCAGAATGATGCGATGCCGTTCAGAACCAAATGCGTGATGCTAAGACGGAGAATGGAGAAGTGTGTGCTATCGGACAAGCGAAGGAACAGGTTCTTGTTGAACAATGGCATTTTCAACTCCTCTAACCAGTCATCACTGCATACTGCATACCTAAATCTTCCGGCAGATTTTACTCGTAAGATAGAATGGGATCTTTTCGATCTTTCAGAAAACTCTGGAGTGTAATAATACATCAAATACCAGATTAATTGTATCAAACGAGTTTTAAAAAGTTGCTTTTGAGCACTTGCAAAAATGTCAAATTACAAAGACATCTGTGAGCGGAGATGATGTGTAACACGCTGCTATCACAAAACTTGCGCACTTGAAACTTTTAATCGAACGACGGATTATTTGATGTGACCTTGCCGTGGCGGTCTGTTCACATCGTGCTCGCTTTAATTCGGTTTCTCTCCTGCTTTTTTTAAACACTAATTCATACTCGTGCAACTTAGTGATTTGCGTAAAAATACACCGTGCAAAGTACGCATTTGCTCTGATTTCGTGAATGTGGATTCTTATGTAATAAACGATCGATTTTACAATGTTGCGATGTATTTATTTTGATTTTTCCTGGCTATAGGAGATTAGATTTTCGGGAGGGTTTCCTATTTATCCCCTAAAATTATAAATGAATGATGTCCTTTGGGATAAGAAAACTCAACTGGAAACTGCTCCATCACATAAAATGTCACAATTTATGAAAAACTAAGAAGAGTGCTTCCAATTTGGACTAATTGCTGCGTGAGATCAACTTGCTTGGTCGATGCGTTTCTCTTCGAAACAAAAGTTGCCTTCAATTAACAGTGTAGATAATTCGACATACATAGGTAAACACCACGCTACGTTCATAAGTATCGTATTAAAACAGAACTTTGATATTTTCGCTCGCGTATTATTTTATAAAATTCCTGGATTTAAAGTACCTGAACAACTCACAGCATTCTATGAGTTGATTGGAAATATTTACCTCGTTCCTTCATTCTATATACTAAGAAATATCTGTATGATGGTGAAAGTCTTCTTGAAATGTATCGGCCCTCATTAAAATCTGTTCCTTTTCTTTAAATTTCTATGTTCATTATTTTTCATACTTTGATTCACTTATAATATAGTGTTAGAAATATTCAAAAATGTTGTACTGGAGCTAAACACTTAGGAAAAAAGTTGTCATTAAATCAAGGAGCAACAGTTGTGAATCAATTATATCAACCTTGATTTACGATACGGTTAAACTGTGGAGTGTTTTTGTAAGTAAGAATCAAACGGTGATTATAGAGCTAAAGTAAATATAAATAAATAAATTATAAGAAAATAAATTATATATAAATTATAAGATGTTAGAATATTGTTGGGTAAACACCATTCTGAAGGGAAATCAATGTCAAAGATACCAACAACAAACTAGGATAGATTACCTCTAGCTCTTGAAAGTTTGAGTGCAGCTTTAGCGTACTTATCTTTAAGTAATTGTAACGAAGGGAAATATTAAAATTTTTAAGAAATCTTAGGTAATTTTTTCAATGCCAAAAGATTTGACAAGGAAGCTTATCGATCATGATGAATCTTGACATTAACATTTTTTTATGAACAATTTTGAAATTATTATGGGACCGGTGCATACGAGCTTTTGCAAGTACATCAATAAAAAAAAGAATCAGACACCAAATTGAGAACAAAGAAACAAATTGAGTGTTAACACAGCAAAATATAAAAGAGACGTATTCGGGTTGCGCTTGTTAACTTTTCTTCCAAATCATAGTATAGAGCGCATCAAGCAAAGAGCGGAGAGTAAAGAGCGGCATGCGGCATTGCGAGTTCTCGCCTCGCGCCATCGCACCTTCAATTTTGTGAATGCAATACGGACATCCATTAAGTACGAATAGTTGTATCTCTGCGCCGTTTACAACGTGCCTCATTTCCCTCAAGCGAATTTTCGCGATCAAATATCATTCACCGTTGAATGATATTCGACGATCGTGCATTTTTTTTCAATGATATTCGACTTCTTCGTTGGTCTCACCAGAGACCGTTGAAATCCATCAATTTGAAATTTCGAATTCACCTCGGGACTTGAATTCGATTTTTGAATTGATGCAATCGATGTCAGAAACTTCATCTCTCACCAAAATTTTTGTTCTGTCATCTCTATCTGTCGTTGAGTTTTGTCAATTCAAGTCTGGTGTTTTCGCAATTTCTGTGTTTTAGTGTTTCGTGTTTTCTTATTTTCTTCTTAATTTCATTTAGGAAAAAAATCTGAGCTCTGATTGGCTCCTGACATCACCGATCATCGACATCACTCAGCACTCATCAATTCGTTTGATGAATGACATTCGATCGCGAAAATTCGCTTCTCGATCTATTTCCATTTGAATACTTGTGTCTTATTCGTTGGTGCTTCAATGGCTGCGGGGGTAACATAGCTGAAGGTAGGAGAGACGTAATCTGTCCTCGCTTAGGTATTTACTCTTCTCCCGAATTTGAGCGAAGCCTCACTAGCAGCATAGAGTAGAGCATGAGTGGTAAATGCCGAGGAGAAACATTCAATATAAATTCAATAATGCTCACGGAGTGCTCACTCTATTTCATTTTCACACAAAGTATAATAATTCTACCACTGTAAAGGTCCACGCATGCAACTCATTGGATATGAACGTAGGAAACATTATCACCAAATGTTTTCTCTTTTAAAGGTGGCTAATACCTTGATTTAATTCTTCCTCCCCCCTCCCCCATATATTTGTCTTTATATCCTCCCATTTTTGCCTTACTTGCGGTTAAAACTCTCCCTCGCTCCCCCTCCCTCTTCATTTCCCTCCCTCTCATTTTTCCTCCTTGGTACTTATTTCCATCTCTGTAAGTTTGGAAGATGTTATGCCACCTTAAAAAAACAGATTAACCCACTAATTGACCCATTTCACATATTTTCGTCTTATTATTCTATGAAATAAACATCAACATTTTTATAATGCTGAAAGAGGGTCTCCTTAACGATAAGTTTTAAGCAGATTAAATTACGCGTTTCCGACTACTAATTAAATTTTAATAATTCGACAATTATTGACAGAAAGGTCTTCAAAGATTTCTAGAAATAACTACTGCAACTTTTATCTCTAGACGTACCTGACGTCATATTATTGTTTCGTCTCGATTAACATTTCATGAATTCATTGATATCTTAAGACTCGCCCACTCGAGTTTTTCAAAGGAACAATACATTATTTCGTCGCCTACCTGACACAAGGGCGTAACTACTTTTTGCAATGAACCCTGTCTTCCAGACAACTCAATGCTTTTCCGGGCTCATCTCAATGTGCAGTTACACCTTCATGTTAGCCAAGCGACGATTTGTTTGACTTTGCCACTGAGCACTTAATGCGCATGTTTCAGTTGTCCCGTCAAGTCACAGGGTTGCCTTGTTAATATGTTTTTGTTTGACATAGAGGCTTGGTGGAATATGTTCACTCAAAGTCGGAGATGAAATTATCGATTAATGTTTTTTAAAATATTTTAATGCTTTTACTATGTTGAACCTAGTAACTTTTCGTCCGGAGGGATATTACTTTTTGGTCTAAGAAATTCGATGCAACTCCTCAAATGCGCAACGAACCTACAATGTAGATGTTCAATGGAGCGTAATGTGTGGAATTCCTTGAAATAAGTGGGTATGCGTTTCATTTGTAGGCAGGGGTGGATCCAGCAAATTGGCAACATCGTCGCTTCTCCATTTAAACTATCGAAATGTATCGATTCTTGGAGGGGCCAAGTGCTCGGACAAAAATCGATTATTTGCATAGGTTTAAATGGAGGCAATCCGGTGTTGCCAAATTGCTAGATCCGCCTCTGTTGTAGGTAAACCTACAGTAAAAGACAATGACTTTATGCCGGAGGAAGTAACCAAAATGCAAATTTGTTGAGATATCCCAACATTATTCCAGTCGTCGAGTGAGCAGCGTCACGAATGTTGTAATATTTGTAATATGAAGTAAACATGTACACAAATACCTAGTTAACGCGAATATAATGAGGAGGAAAGTAATTCATTGATTTTTATTGACAATGCTTTTATTAAAGATAAAATTTAAATTTTGCATGGTGATTTTCCTTAAAATGGCTGGAGAGGAAGTCTTGCAGAAACTCTGAAGTGGAGAGAATGGATAATACTTAATCCGCAACTTAAGTGATTTTCGGAAACAGGAATAGGAAAAGGGAACTACTTCAACTCATGAGGGATCACATTTCAAAGTAGCCACTGTCATATTGTAGACCGTTAAGAATCTACATTCATGAACCAGATTTCCTGCGGTTTATCAAGGTACGTTGTTTTCTTCTCTTTTTGCGTCCTACTCAAGTGCTAGTAGAATAATACTGTCCTAAATTACTATGAACACCAAACAAGAGGATAAAATTTATGAAAATTAAAAACCTACACATCGCTCTTTGAAAAAAAAAAACAACAACAACAAAACAGAAATATAAAAGAGTATTTAGAGTTCCCTTCAATAATAGAAACTACCTGAAAGTGAATTTCTTTCAACAGCCGTCCTGTTATAGTAGTTGTCACGTTATTTAACTAACACATGAATCTTAGAGCTAAAGATAAAGAGGCCGATTATATCAGGCTCAAAAATTCTTTGAATAAAATAAATGGATTCAATAATTTATCGAAGAGTTGGCATTCTACAGCTACAATTGAGAAACTTATTAGTAGTTGCTGAAGCCTTTATTTAAATCACCAATCAAGGCTGCTTCCCCTCACAATTAACCATTATGTAGGTTGCTAATATGGAAAGTAATTTCTTGGCTCAATCAATGTACTGAAACTGGAATCAAGAATTTGATGTTCATGCTCAGCGTGATATTTAGTTAGGAATAATAAATCTAAAAATTATTTACCTGTTAGCTTTTAAACGGTATTTGCCTGACTTGAGGATTGCTCATGAATAACTAATATGGCCTTCGTAAATGGAGGCGTTGAGTGCAAAAAGGGAATTTCTTGGTTGAGAAAATTTAGGACCTTCACTGCTAACTTATATTCTAGTAAGAAAATTTAAAAAATTGGGTGATTCTTTTGAAATTTAGCATTGTAAAATCATAAAGAAAATTCAGTAACATTTTCAACGAATTCTATGTATTTGCCAGTGTCATAATGGATGAAACGTCAGTTTAGATCATGGGACACCAAGGATTGCCCTTTTTGCATACAGTTGCAGCGTTCAATATTAAGGGTTTTGAGGGCGAGAAATATTTTAGTAATAAATACAAACATCAATTGCTAACTAAGGAGTTAACTTATGAAGTTTTCCTTACATTCAACATGTTTTGCATGAAATTTTGATGAAGACTTACGTCTCAAAGGTCTCATCCTCACCTTGTCTTTTGGTTCATTTACGTCTTTCAAAATAAAATACGACCAACGCCCAGTTCGGATTATTTTGGCTCGAATGGACCACTAGATAAGGTACGAATTTCAGCATTCTGATACACGTTTCTTCACCAAAATTTCACGTAAAACACGATGCGCACAACGAAAATTACCAAAATCAACTACTTACGAAGAAATTTAATGATTCTTAATGCGTGAATTCAAACCACCCGCTCATGAAAACTCAACGCTCTACGTGATTCACATCGCGCGCTAAACGTTATCATGACAGTATCTGCGATTTAAAAATCTGGCAACCTCAATTTTGACGCTTTGGATCAGCTATAGCAAATTGCTTATAGTTTGAACAACACATGGTGGGAAATGAACATTGCTCGATTGAGAAACTTGCTGAAACCGTAGTAGTGCGCGATTTGACTCACGTAGAGCTTTGAGTTTCTTGTGAGCGGGCAGTTCAAATTCCTCGTAACCAATGTGAAATAAAAACATTAATATCTTCGTTAGGAGTTGGTTTCATTAATTTTTGTTGTGTGAATCGTATTTTACGTGAAATTTTGGTTGAGAAACATGTATCAGATTGCTTGAGAGAGTACCTTGTCTAGTGGTCCATTATCGTAATCGCCTTGTTCTATAAGGATCCGTCAGCATGCAAACAAAATAAATTAGTTGTAATATTTACTGTTTCCGGAGGTGGCTACCGTCACCCATGATACACCACAAATTTTGGGTGTCAAAAAGCAGGAAAAACATTTTCACTAAGAAATATTTTTGAAAAAAGGAAGAAAAAAAGTATGTACCCTGGCACAGTCATGAGTTATGTTTTGTTTCAAAATTCTACTCAAAGAGTCAGCACACTGTAGAACTGCGCAGTTGTTACTAAAATCCCAAATTATAGGCCACAAATTCAAGCGACGATAAAATTGGTCCCTGGTCCCTGTATATAGATTTTTCGACTCAGAATTTGTACGGAGTGAAGGTCTGTTCATAAAACCACATTTTGATTTCAGATGCTATCATTAAATTTAATAACATGCGCCCTCCTTGTGGCAACAGTCAGCGCAGAAGGTATTTTGCCGCAGTTTGATTTCTTCGACCCAAATAGAAAAATCAATAAACGATTGGCATCTTACGTTGAAAAGCATGGACCTCCAGAAGGATTGGAGGAACTGTGGTTCGAGCAAAAACTTGATCATTTCACACCCTCCGACACGGAGGTTTTTTCTCAGGTAAATTAATTACAATCAAAAGCAAAGAAAGGAAATTGTATCCGTTATTCAATCACTCGGTTGGTCTTAATCGAAATCCAGATTTCAAAACTCCGATGCTCTCTGTTCGGCTTGACCTTCGTTCTCGTATTATTTTAATCTTTTATTCAGGAGTATTATGCTGCGAGAAAGTTTTTCCCATTCACCGGAGCAAAAACTCCTAAACTAGTGAAAAGAGAACAAGTGCAATCATTATGCATTGATGTTTAGACTATACAACGTCTCTTTTTAATGCAAAATAAGTGAGATGAAACACGCAGTTCGTGGATCACGCAGATCATTATAAATCAAATTTAAATCGTGGGAGTTTAAATTTGAATAAACTTGGCACTCTCAAATATTAGAAGTTTTTGGATGCGCAGTTACGAACTACATTCGAATATTTGGGTAAGATTTAAATGAAATCGATATCCAAATATGCGAAAAAAATTACGGCTGTTTCAAAAAGATCTGTCAGTGCTTCCAGGACTTTATGTCCACCTACCTTTTGTCCATTAAATAAATGTCCACCGCTATTAATGTCCACTAAACGTTAAGGCCAGTCTTTATTAAGTCCACATGATTTAATGTCCAACCATGAATATGTCCAAAATTGTCCAAATTGTGGACATGTTATGTCCATATTTTTTTCTTCTCGTTTAAATGACAGGAACTACCTCAAAAATAAATGCATCTTAAAACATTTCATTCATGAATCAAGTCATGAAAGAGAACAGACTCTAAGAGCAGATAAAAACATATGTTCATGGTACACTGTACGGATATGATAAGGTGAAAACCAAAGCGGGAGCCTAGGAAACGCTCCAATGCTAAATTAAACATTTTTCAGTAACAGATGCAGTCAAAATTGAAAGTCCTCTTCAACTAAATATTTCGTGCGCCTTCAATCTTGTAGGATACTGTGCAGTGCCTCTGACGCGAAATAGTTGCTTAAAGCGTTGCGGCGCGGCGCGGCAGGTAACCAGCGTGACAGCCAGCACTTCGGCCATCGATATGATTTGTGTAACTTGTAGGCACCAGTGGCGTGGCGTGAATGATCGATTATCGTTATTCCTGCATTTGAAGCTTTAGTAACCGATCGATTATTAAGGTGTCGTTGCGAGCACCTTGAATATCGATCCTTTTCAATAGATTTAAATGACATATGAAACGATATATTGCAAAACACGCCATGCCACTGGTAGGCACGTTACACTGCAGCCGCACGCGCCAAATATTTGTTGACACCCACCCACATATTATGAAAAGTGATCCAACTGCAGAAAAAGTGTAGACTCGGACTGTCTATATGTAGTTTATGAACCTGAAAAGGGTCTGCTTGGCAAAATATGGAAGTCAATAATTTAACCCCCTTCGCTTGAAGTGATGACCTTTAGTATTTTTAGCGTAAATCAACCGTTATCTAAAACTATATTAAAATATATTACAGAGGTATGCGATGAACAAACAGTATTATGGCAATAACAGTGTAGCGTTTTTATTGATCTCCGGAGATGTAATTATGATAGAATCTTTTCTTGGATACAGCTTCATGGGAGATGAGGCTAAAAAATGGAGAGCTGCAACCTTCATGCTTGAGCACCGATTTTATGGAAAAAGCGTACCGAAAGGGTGAGTTGTTTCTCAATCTATGCAGACTATAGATCCATGCGAAAGATAAATCAGACGTGAGAATCTACGAAGGACATAACATGTATGTTATTGAGTGTGCAAAGTTTTTATAAAACTTAATAATTGAATGTCACATGTGCGTGCCTGTTGACGAATAATGGAGCATACGTTTATTTCGAAACAAGAAGCGTTCACCGAATTTTATCAAATCAGCTAAAAATTCAGTTTATGATCTAAAAAGCACCGGGTCGAGGAATGGCTTATTTGACAAACTAAAAACTTTATGAGTTTGAGATTGAATGATGTAGTGATTTTTATTTAATTTAAAAAAAGATTAGGGTGCAAAAAAACTGTGATTGATTAACTATATGACGCATTGAAATCATTATCAACGACATAGGTTTTACTTTTTACGTCATAGGTATTATTTTAAGTCTAATAAAATTACGCATCCATCAGTCAATGGTTTATTCTTGCAAAGCGACGAGCTCTAATTGGATGAAAACCCCCATTGACAGAATCCATGTCCAAGATGGAAAAGCCTCATTTTCATCAGTGAGAAAGCATAATTGTCCAAAATTTAAGGATTGAAATGTAGATTCAATAAATATGAGGACGGATTTGCTTCACAGAATTTCATTTTAATGCTTTTTTTAGGATCCTTATCGGTGGCGTGGCGTGCTGTGCGTTATATCGATTGAACTGTCATTTAAACCTATGGAAAAGGATCGATAATCAGGGTGTTCGCAACGAACACCTTCATGATCGATTCTTTACCATAGCCTCAAATGGGAAAATATCGATAACTGACCATTAACGCCTCGCCAATGCTCCTTATCATAGTTCGAAAGAAGAAGAATGCCACAGAATAAGCTTTTTGAATGACCACATAGGACCGTAATGGTGCTTGTAGATGTACTAATGTACTACAGACTAATGCAACTTCAATTTTTTCTAGCCACCTTAAGATGGACGCATTGAAATATTTAAGCAGTGAGCAGGCCCTGGCAGATATTGCAAATTTTATAACGCAAATGAACACTAAACATGGATTTCAAAATCCAAAATGGATAGTTTTTGGATGGAATTACGCCGGATCCTTAGCAGCCTGGATGAGGTATAGATATCCCCACTTGGTCTATGCAGCCGTGTCTTCAAGTGCGCCTCTCATTGCAAAAGCCAATTTCTCTGGTGAGCACAAACATTTGTTAAGTTGGTAAACGACATAACGGAAAAAGTAGGAATGCATGATGCTCCGTGCATGATTTTCTAATGGAGATGTTGCATGTATGAGGGATTTGCGATTTGACCAATGATTCTTATGTAAAAGTTCGCGAGAAACACGATGGTGCCACTGGTTTTCTTTGAAATCATCTCCCAAGCTCAAAAAAGCTCTCAAAGTGAGGCCAAAATGGAGGGGATATCCCACCCTACCCTGAGAGTCCACCTCTACATCAAAACAAACTCTCCATGCAAAGATAGGGAGGAAAGACAGTGGCAGGGTTGCCACTTTATTTGGGGACTCCAAAACTGAAAACACGGCAACCCTGCTAATGTATTTGCTCCCTATCTTTGCATGGAGAGTTTGTTTTGATGTAGAGGTGGACTCTCAGGGTAGGGTAGGATATCCCCTCCATTTTGGCCTCACTTTGAGAGCTTTTTTTGAGCTAGGGAGATGGTTTCAGAGAAAACCAGTGGCACCATCGTGTTTCTCGCAAACTTTTACGTAAGAAACAATGGTCAAATCGCAAATCCCTCGCACATGCAACATCTCCATTCCTCGCGCTATTTTAACATGCCACGCAAGAATTTACTCTTTAAAATAACGAGTTTCTTTTCTTCAAATTTAGAATTTGATTGTACTCATTGATTGTTAATTGATTTCATTGACGATGTTTCAGATTATTTCCAATCTGTATCAAAGTCTCTGTCCACTGTTAGTGCAAAGTGCGTGGATGCTATACGAGAAGCCTACCGTAAAATGAGCGACGGAATGAAGAATTCAACGAAACGGGAACACTACCGCGAACTCTTTCAGTTAGTTTCATAAGAGTTATTTATTTATTTAGTAACACGTTCTTCCTCATCAGTCATTTAATTCCTACTAGACTAGGAGGGCACCTGTAACGTAGGTCCAAAAAATCCTGAAAACTGTGCAACATTCTCATCGAGTTTTCTTCCTACTACCATTGGAGTTTTTAGCTCAAAATTCCAGAAAGAAATTGAGTTTGCTACCAATTGGTAAATGAAAAGGTATCGATCTCAGGAATGCAAACATTTTCATTGTCAAATTTGTCTCCTAATAATTCTAATAACTGACTTCACAAATGTCTAGCATTGAGCTAGCATTATTTCAACAAAATTAAAGTACCTCAAGTTTAACAGCAACTGCTGGCACTTGATTACCTAGTAACACTATAGTTCATTTTATAGATTACTCTAATTTACAGCCGATTAGACGTTATATTTTTAACTATCGAATAGACTATTTTAGATGCAGCACGATGGATTAAATTCTTTTTCAGCTCTCTATTTAACAATGGGAAGGATAGACCTGAGACATAAATACCGCAGTTCATTTTGAGAATTCCGGCCCCGTGTTAGGGTGTATCATATCCGCGGGAAATGATACAAAATCAACAAATCGGTAGAATAACTTTACGGGCTTTATGTAATTTATTATTTAGTATAATACGCCCCTATTCAGCACATGTGTGTGCTCAGAAATACAAAGGGAGATACAATTTGTTAATATTTTCCTCTTACCTTTACAGTCCATGTGAGCCTCTCGAGGATAACAAAAATGATATTGCGTTATTTTTTCGAACGATCACTTACTCTTTCGCTTTCATCGTCGAATACCGTGGTTCAATATGGTTTAAAGACATCAGTATGGAAAGCGCTTGTCAGATCATGACTGATGAAACTATACACAAATGTCCGGTAAGTTTTCCGGCATTTTTGGAAAGATTTTGTTAAATGCCATGGGACCAGAATATTCGATTTGGATTTGTGAATTGCCCCATTATGCGAACGATATGAATATTCATTTTTGACCATGGTTCGTGATGAAGATCTTCGAGGCCAGTATTTATACTTTTTGCAGTTACCAACAGGTCGTCTAGGTGAACCAGCTGTCTATCAATTTTTTAATTATGATCAGGGAAGCTTACTCTCGTAACACATGACTTGAGTAAAAAATATCAACGACAAATATCTCACTCTCCCGCGGAAAATCTTTAGTAAATCGTACTACGGTTTTATCAATCTTTGAGCTCGGGACACGTTTCAAGTAATTTAATGGTGCGATTCACCGTACTCTAGGTAAAAATCTCTTACAATGCAAAGATATACCGCAATTCTGATTACTCCACCGATAATGCGACCTAGAAGCAAAGTTATATTACACATTAATTTTTGCTCAGAACCTTTCATGTTACTGCTAAAAAAAGGAGGATAGAAACAAATGAGGTTTTCTAGGTATTGTTTTAGTCACAGCTAAGCCACCTCCACATAGATGGAATTGCATTGGGTTTTGTAATGGAACGCTAGAAATGGACTAAAAGTATGTACATGCACAATGCGACACCAAGGATTTTGTGAGATCGTTATAGTTCACATGTAGGAATTTATCCTCTTCGTCCTCATATGTTTTGTTTATTTCTCCATTTTTTGGAATTCGTATCCTTAACTTGTATTCTTATTCAAACTCTCTGGTGCAGAAACCACCATACAATAAGTTCATGTAAGGAACGTTCGCTGTCTTGTAGGTTCATCGGCTCGCAGTTTGGTTTAATAAGTTATACTACTCTTCGCGTTGCTGGGAGCACAGATATTCAGCTATGATTGAGATTCTGAAGAACACGACAGCCAGAGATTACGGCAACTGTAAGTCTTTTATTTGGATCCTATCTCAACATTTCATTGATCTTTTTTCAGAGAATTCTTTCTCTAAGAAAAAGAGGTCAAATCTTGAGGCTCTCGTCAAGTGTTGAATCTTAATTTTATGTCAGAATTATGTTGTTTAGTCTCAAAACGCGTTTATGTTTCAGCATTAGAATTGAATATTTCATCATTCCAATTTTAATCATAATTTGGAGTAATTTCTGAACTTACTCTACATTCTGCCGGTTGGCAGAATGTAACATTAGTATCTCCCATTTTTTTTTAAAGCGTGTTTGACGCTTAGTAGGTACTTGGTTTCTTCAACGTTCCGGAATTCAACCGTCAAGTTGAGTGGGATATCATGAAAATGGTCATGTCGAGCTGAGGCCTGAGGCTTATTTATTCTGCATTTTCGCAAGCTCATGACTATGAAGAGCAGTTCGCTCTACAAAATGTCTTCAACTGCAAAATGTCATCATCAGAATTGCGAATAAAGTGTAGTTGGTGGACAAATGTAAGTTGAGTCCTAATGAATTTAGGTCATTACGGGAGAAGGTAAGTTGAGTCCTGACTCCTATTCGGCGGTAAGTAAATATTGAGTCCCGGTAGCATTATCAGTGTATGTGTGAGGATGGGAGACTGTGTGACGTTGAACAAATTTATGTAGATGGAACTTTTAAAAGCTGTCCTACATTTTATCTGCAAGTATTCACGATTCACGGTTACTACAAGGGCCGATTTGTTCCATTGGTTGGTGCGGCTTAGCGACCGTGCATAAAGACTGTCAATCTGAACTCAGCAATTATTTAGAATATTTTCAAGCCGAAAGTTACATTGCCACCAGAAGTCCGCCTCAAATTGAATATAAAATCACACGAAACAAAGAAAATTTTTTGCGCCTCCAGATGAATTTGTATGCTGCCAAGAAAATTACACGGTTCGCGTTCCTAAAAACGGTCTCCCACAAGTTTTTACCAATGACTTGATACTTTCACTTCAATGACGCAGCGCTTGCACTCTAGAAAATTTATCGGGTAACTTTTCATATTTTTATTTATTTCCACCATTATTCCCTGTTCACCAACGCAAATACAGTGGGACTCAATTTACCTATGGAAGAAAAGTTGACGGGACTCAACTTACCTATAGGGGAATAATTGACGGGACTCAACTTACCCTTAAAAGATCGCGTTTGGGACTCAACTTACCTTTTCCCCAGTTGGTAAGCATGCGTACTCACTTCTTTTTGCAATTACAAGCTGACATATCGCAAAAGATTAATTCAATAAAGTTAGCCGTTCAAAAGTTACAACAGTAGCTTTTAACTCATTTTCTGGATTGTAGAAAAAAGAAAATATTGTTTGTGCACTAGCTGTTTATCTGCAAAATGAAATTTTGAGAATTTTTCAATTGAGGTTACTTTTCTATTTTTAAAAGACGGCTGGTCTAATATGAAATTATTTATTTTCCAAGCCGTTTTTAAGAACTCATAATTTATTCAAGCTTGTGTGCATTTCTACTACAGCCAGGCAGATGGCTTTTCAGTCATGCACAGAATTTGGCTGGTGGCACCATACGTCCAGCAAAAGAGATGACACGTTTGGAGATAGATTAACTTTGGATTTCTTTGCGACCATGTGCAAGGATGCTTTCGACTCCAGGTACTCATCTATTATTTTCACCAGATTAACAGTGTTAACCATTGTTCACCAGACATACATTTTTCATAACAATGTTCACCAGATAAACATTGTGAAGGCGTCAGAACCAAAGTGAGTCAGTGAATAAGAACCAAGATGTAACTTTGAGACTATTTAATTCTAGATTAAAATTCAATAAATTTTGACTGATTTAAAGTACATGCAAACCCCTCATCCTGAGAGTATAATGGTAAAGTCTACTTTTTGATTTTTCGGAAAACATTTGTATCATCTCAACCAGTCAAAAGTCTTGAAGCACGTGACAAAGAAATCATTTACGGCAAAATAATACACAATGATGGAGGGAAGAAATCAGTCAATAGGCATCATGAGGAGAATATTTTCAGGAAAGTGAAAGACTGAATGAAGTTGTTTTTGTAAGTTATGTGAACCACTCAGGGATTCCGATTAAGAATTCTGGAGAGTCATGCGATTTTTTATGTTCTCGAGGTTACAGTAAACGCGGTTTGAGAATCAGTTTGCTTATTACAGTGTTTTAAGTTAAGGTTGCAAACAGATATAAGCGGAAGAGCTCTAGTACGTTCTTATCAGAGAAGCGTTTAGCTGTTTTCTGTTTAGGCGCGATTTTAAGTTCCCCAAAGATGGAGCAACGCGTTGAGTGAGAGAACTCGCCTTACCAAAATTCCCAACATCAATTTTGAGAAAAGCACACCACCGTCAAACAAACAAAGAAAAATATAGAGAAACGTCGAAAAACGAAATATCGTCCTCCGCTCTTTGATGTAATAACAGATTTTATTCCAAAAGCGTGAGGACCCTATTCGGCATCTTATTTTTGAGCCGGTTCGCCATTTGAATACATCTCCACTAGTATACTAGAATTTTAAAGGCAGGTCGAAATAGAAAAGCATTCCTTATCTGTTGATCACCTAAAACAGATCGCGGATGAATTTAATTGACTTTTCTCCCCTTTTTGTACAGCCTATTCATTTTGTTGAGATTCTCGCTTTCAGGTTCAATACATCATTCTTGGAGGCTGCGGCCCGAGATACAAATATGATCTACGGAGGTCTTTCATTGGATGTTAGCCGGGTGTTGTTCGTCCATGGATCGATGGATCCCTGGTCATCAATTGGCATCACCAAGGAACCGCCAAGAGGGAGTATTGCTGTCTACATCAAAGGTATCAGAGTTCATTCATCAAAATGTGTCGATTCCAAGGAAACCTATGTATGAGCAACAGTTATATTAATTCGACGGTGTAAGTCGGCAATCACATAACTCGTTTGCGGTGTCTGAAAATCTCCGCCTCTATGTTATTTTTTCAAAGGAGAACAAATTGACATGATTCCTTGAAGTTTTTGCAGAATTTTCTTCGCATAGAGAAGAAAAATCACTGGAGTTTTAAATAATATATTGAGTAGTTTTTCGTTTTAAAAATAAAGTATGATAGGAAGTCTGCGACGTCACAAATCGAGTTATGTGATTGCCGACTTACACCGTCGAATTACGCATTATGAGCGAAAAACTAGCTCAACGAGGAAACCAATCAGCCCCAAAATACACCAGCACACTGGAGAAAAACCACCACGAGACGCGCACTAGTGCCTACAAACGTAAAGGGATACCTCACGCATTGCGCAATGCTTGAAGTATCCCTTTAGGTTTGTAGGCGCCAGTGCGCGATTCATTCTGGCAGCACGGCGCAGCGGCGCCGGCCCATAGCCTCACGTCGTCATTGGGCCGTTTGTGATCTTACGCTTCAAGGTACGCCAAAACGGAACGGAATTTCTGCCAAAGGCCTGTAACTTACAATTTTCCTTCAGAATTGATATGTAGCCTGCCAAAATGTTTAAATTTTGGATTTAGGCTCTTTCGGCCCTTTGAGCCACGGGTTAAAATTTTTTAATTTTTTTTTTCTTTTAAGGGGTTCATTCAGAGACTACATAGAAACTTTTTAGGGGTTAAATTTTTGCAAAACTCAAAAATAGGGTACACCCCCCCCCTCTCCGGTATCGGGCTATGGCCATTACCGTGAGGGTCATTCATGAGCATCTTCGGAGCACGAATACTGCCGTGCTAAGGAAGAACGCCGCATGAACATTCGAGAGTTGTCAAATTTCCTCTCTGAAAATATTCATTTTTGAAGATTGTTACGAATATTTTTCCTTGAAATTTTCGGACTTTTTAGATCAAACTGCGAACGAAATCTTGTGAAAAATTAATAGAAAAATATTCGCAGATTTTCCTGAAAATTCGTTATTTGTTGAAGGAAATTTGGCAACGCCTAATGGCTCATACGACGTTCTTCCTTAGCACCGCAGAATAGTTATGCACGCGTGCAGTGTTATTGTCACTTTCGCTCAGTCCCGGCAAGGAACATAGTTTGTTATAACTTTCTATATTTAGTGTCTCTCAATCTGTCGATTTCGCCTACAATGTTCATGGTGGCAATTTTCGCTGCTTAAGAGCAAGTATAGTTGCGTGTTGTAGTTTTGCCACTTTTGCTCAGTTTGACATAGAACACGCTATAATTACTCTTCTTATTGCGCGTCTCTTGCTCTGTCGATGATGGACCACAGGTCAGAAAGAATGGGATCTGACCGCACCTTCATGACCAGACATTTTTCCTTAGAGGAAGCCATTGTCTACTAATACAAGATAAATATATTGAAAAGGAAATTAAAAGTACCTCATAATTCGAGACATTACATGCGTAGAGGATTCATATGTGGCCCTTCTGCATTTAAATTTCTCAGCTGGTAAAAAATAAAAAATAAATTAAAAAAAAAATTAAAAACATTGATTTTGTCTTTTCCACTATTGTAGTGTGTATATTTTATTCTAGGAAGAAAGAAGAACATCTGAAAACTCACCTATATCTGTTATGTTTTACTTTTTCAGGGTTAGGCAACTGTGCGGATGTGTTTCCAACACACGTGGAGGATTCTCCGCAAATAAAGAAAGTACATGAGAAAATGTCGCGAATTCTTCAAAGGTGGACAACTGGAAAAAAACAGGAGCCTAAGATGAAGTCAATTTACCACTTCTAAAAAACATCAAATGTAGGATGAAGAATCGAGCGTTGTTACGTTGTATTTTCTCAATACTCAAAAATAAATCTCACATTTTTCAGTGTAAAATACGAGTTTTTCATTCATAATCCTAAAATAACTGAAAAGATAAAAAGTCGTTGAGATTCGTAAATTCTTAATAAAAAATTGACACTTAAATTGTCACTGGCATTTTAATGTGGACATCCATATATTAGTAGTAAACTGTGATCAAATCCACCTTCTGTCGTATCAATACTACTGGAGTATTAATGGGGCAAGCATGATAAATTCATGGAGTTTAGCACCATGAGGCATATTTGAAGATGTGATCGGTGAGATGTTATTCAGGATTATTTTTGAATGCAATAAGTAAAAGTGCAACCTTCCAAACGATAAAATTTCAGCTTCATGAAGCAATAATTATATCGTTATTTTTTCAGACGCTCTCTCATACACAGACATATTTTAGAAAGTATCGAACACACGTGTTGAAAACATAGGTCCTTAAATATAGATTATGGGTGGAAAATATGTTCATCAATGTTATCAGATTACAACGTGTCAAAACCTTATCCAGACTTTGTAAACATTTTAGATTTGAAGTTATGGACTCAAAATATCCCATCTCTTTTGCACAATGTTTTAAAATAGATATTTCTTAAACATCACCCTGGTGAAAATTGGCGATAGGAGCTGCGTTTCAAAATACCATAGGAATTCTTACAGCCGACTGAAGAAGGCGATAGAAAATCATATAGCTGGCTGTAGGAAGTGGAAAAAATCACACGGCCGGGCTACACGAAGCGATAAAAAATTATACAGCCGGGCTATACTTCCTATCGCCTGGCTTTACACTTTATCGCCTGGCTGTTGCTTTTTCGCCATTGGCTATAAAAGGCTATGAGAAATTGTGTAGAAGTTCGTGTGCTTTGTAAATCCGCAAGTTCACCTTAATATTTACAAAACGCACAATATATTTTTCTTTACTACATATTTTTTTTCATCAATTAAAATGAGGCTAATCCATACAGAGTGTGCAAACATTTCAAAGTCATGAGTTGAACAACGCTGACTCCACGAGATGAAATATTAGAGCCTAACACAAAGCGGATCGGCGGCGCACTGGCGCCTACAAACCTAACAGGGATACTTCACGCATTGCTTAATGCGTGAAGTATCCCTGTTAGGTTTGTAGGCGCCAATGCGCGTTTTGCGCTGGCTGCCCACCCGCCGCGCCGCGCCGCAGCGTACCGCGGCGCTTGAAGCAACTATTTCACTCCAGAGGTATTGCACAGTATCATACGAAATTGAAGGCGCTCCAACATATTAGGAATGGCAGGCATCGGCATCCTTCAAAAGTTCGGAGCTTTCCTCGCAAAATAAATCAAGGTACTACGGCCCAAAGAGAGAGCGGTTGTCCAAAAACTCACGAAGTCCTAGTATCCGTAACGTTTAGCATACGTTTTATCGCCAGGCCGTTGCTTAATCGCCAGGCCGTTGCTTAATCGCCATCGGCTATAAAAGGCTATAAGAAATTGTGTTGCCGGCCATGGAAGCTATTGGAAATCTTACAGCCGGCTGTAGGTCTATGGTCTTTTGGAACACAGATTCTACTGCCAATTTCTACCAGTGCAGCATCTATCTTGTTTTCTATCATTCCTCTTTCGACTTAGAGAATGCGAAAGTTCGTCTATTTTTCTTCCTTTTTTATCAACTCTCAGAACCCGAGAGTTGTCACTCTGAAGTGATATATAGAGAGACAAATAGCTGTCCACTCAAAAAATGGGGGAATTTTGGCGAAATTTTAACTAAAAATAGAGATTTTATGAGCTGGGCCTGGGAAGAAAATAAAACGAGGCAACTATAACTCAAATGAAAGGGTTGATTCGGCACAAAACATACCAAAAATTACCAAAATTGACCTTTAGAGTGTATTTCAAATTTTGAGAACGGAAAATAGGGATTTCAAGAAAAACGCACTTGAAGTTCTCCAGCGCCACGCCTTTACTATACCCATTCCAAGATGGACCAGTTTAAACGCTCATAACATCATCTAAGATATGAATTATGACTTAAAAATTGGAGTAAATATTTTTTTACAGTATTGAGAGGCGATGAGTATAAAAAATGGGAAATCTAAATTTTTTACCTCCAACCAGTATTCTTCTGAACAGTTTTAATGTCCACCCTCGTCATATTTTGTCTGGCTCCATCGCCCCCCCCCCCCCCCCCCCCTAAATAAAAAACTTTTTCTTCCGTCTTATTTGGAAAAACTGGACCAAACCACTTCAAATCGAGGTTTCCACTTGTCATGGAGCTTGTTAACGTACTCATGCAGACGCAACGGCATGGCATAACTCGGCCTCATTTTCCCCTGCGCTTTTAAATGCTAGCGCGTCACCCATGTTCAGTTCCATTTTCGAGTGAGAAATCCGGAACTTTGAAATTAATCACACTTTTCCGAATTTTGTCGGTCCGAGTTGTCATCTGTGCCGATAAACCTTTTCCGTGTAAATGTTTTTGAGTCGTGAATTGCTATTTCCTGGGAGTGACTCAAGAATGAATTCTCTTAGAAATTGTGAAGTGGAACAGCAGAAAAGCACTTGATCCAAGTATATATTTCGAAATCAAGAATGAAAGTTTGCTTCACTGTGCAAGGGAGCGCATTTACCTGTGCCCCGCTTTCCTTTGCACGACAATCGCCGACAGTGCAATCCGTGGAATAGGTTTTTTCGTGATCATTAAGGTACGTTTCCTACAGTACTTCAGTTAGAATATTACTCGTTTGTACATCATTTTTTGTTGATAAACTAACAAAAACATTTTAATTAGGACAAATTAGTATCTTCAACTAAAATTATTTAAAAGATGGAAGAGTATTTTTAGTCTACTTAGATGCCTGAAATCCGTTTTGAAGCGGGCGTTTCAAAGTAGGTGTTGATTTGCAATATTTGACAAATTTTCAATGAAATAAAAAGTAGCCATATTTGGAGGGTTTTAACTAAATTGGCTTCACTATATAGTCTGTTGTCCAAGTTTATATTGTGTATAGATGTTCCAACCAAGAATATAAGATACTGCCCCAAAAATTTTGATTTATTTTTCTCAGCGTATAAAAAGCACACTCGCTGCATTTCGAGACAGGTTGCTTGGTTTTTCAAATGAGAAAATGAAATATATGAGAAATGCTTTTTCAACATATGAACCAGCATGACTACTTATGATTGAAGGTTGTCGAATTTGTATTGCGAGGATCAAGACCAATTCAAAGGACATTTAAAGAGGACATCCAAAAATCATGTAGCGCTCTGTCTTCGATTTTTAGATCTTCTCTCCACTTTTAATTCACCATTGCAGTTTAACGGGAAAAACTCCTCAAATACTATGCTCGCAGAACTCCCCTCCCCCCTTATTTTCATTTCCGCGGTTTAAAACGTGAAAAACATGATATGAAATGCATCTCAATCTCTGTGATTTTTTTCATAACAATTAATTAAATTACGAGTGCAAAAAATAATGTGATTGGGACCCTTATGCAAGGCGTAGAGCAATTGAGGGGTTTGGAGGACAAGGCACATAAGTGCAATTTTTACCATTTCAAGAAATACTTGTGCAAAGTTTCAAAATTACATGGAGCCGTATGACAGAAAGGACTTTTAAACTCACTTTTTGATGCTTTAAAGTTGGATTTTTGTAGTGAATTTTTTCACAGAATATATTTCCGAAGTAGTTTTAGTTGTGTTCGTGAATATCTCAATTTTTTCGAAAACTGCACTTATACGCTTTGTCCTCCAAGCCCCTTAATTGATATCTTGATCTCTGGTCGATTGGGGTGCAGTGGCGTGGCGTGAATTGCGATATATCGATTGTTATGCCATTTAAACCTATAGTAAAGAATCGATTATTAAGGTGTTCTCTGCGAACACCCTATTTACCCCTTTTCCACCCTTTTCCATAGGTTTAAATAACATAACAATCGATATATCGTAATTCACGCCACGCCACTGTGGGGTGATGTCCCTCCCGCCTCAATTGTCTTAAGACATTTGTAAACTGCCTCCATCCAAGCGCTACAGAGTTTTTTAATCATCTGCACCCAGTTTTTCCAAAGCTTCAGAAACGGACATTTTCTTTTCTTTCGTTTATAGACGAAGCTCTAATCCCGTGCCAACGTTGTTTTCTATCGCGTGTTTGTAAAAAAAATTTTCATTTCAGATGCTCGTTTTAAATTTGATAACGTGCGCCTTGCTAGCAGCCAACGTCAGCGCGAGAGGCGCTTTACGGCAGCTTGGTTTTCTCAACAGATATGGAGAGATTTCAAAACGGATTGATTCTTACGCGCACAAGCATGGATTGTCACCGTCAGTAAGAGGTGACCTCTGGATTAAGCAAAAGCTGGATCACTTTTCGCCCTCCAGCACGGAAGTTTACCAACAGGTGATAAAGCGTAAAGTTTCAAACATTGAAAACAAAGTAAAACAAGCGGGAAAATTCTAATACTGTCGTATTAGAAAAGCGCTCAGGTGTTAGTAAATGTATTTAGTGAAGAAAGGAAGTATAAACTCCGTCGACTTGGCTGGGAAATGGAAATAAAACATCAGCTGATAGCAAACAAAGGTTACCAAGGAAACCGCGTAAACGCGTTTTTTTGTTTCCTGAAAATGATAGCCACCGTTGAGCTTACCAGGCGCGTTTTTTTAGGCTTCATTTCAGTTCAACGATAAATTTCGATAAGAATTACTCTACCGCTAAGGAATTTTCTTATAGACAAACGATCGAAACTACCCGCGCATTACGTTAAAAGCGTAAAGTACGGTTTTCACAGCTTTATTACTCTATATAAAGCTGCTGTTCCCACTCACTCTGCCCCCCCTAGATAAAAATTGGCCGAAGCGATTTCCTTTAAAATTGGTACACGCTTAGCTATTATTACTCTATATAAAGCTGCTGTTCCCACTCACTCTGCCCCCCCTAGATAAAAATTGGCCGAAGCGATTTCCTTTAAAATTGGTACACGCTTAGCTATTGTAATGAGGAGTTGATTAAAATTATTCCCATTCAAATCCGCTGCCTGGGACGCCCGCAAGAGCGAAAAGTTATTTCTCCGTATAGTATTACATTGGAGATATGCGGTTGTTTACGCGCATCGCGCCGAACAGGTTCAATCCTGTTGCGTGACGTCACTGCCTTATAGACGAAAT
>NW_017547177.1:2290317-2300941 GCF_001854935.1 Bemisia tabaci | reverse complement strand
AATCAAAAATGGCGATCGTGGTCTAAGTTGTTATCTTGGCTTCCGATCCATCGATTTTTGTGAAATTCGGTATTAGGAGGTGTATTTTGACGGAAAACTCGCATTTTTGGTCAGATTTTCAACATTTCCAAATCCAAGATGGCGGCCCCGCAGGAAAACGCGGTCCGGACTCCTAGAACATCAATTTCTGTAAAACTTGGTGAAAAAGAAGATTAAGACATAGATGTTGTCTCCTCATCAATGTTAAAAACTGTGCGGGGCGGTGGCGGCGCGCGGAGCGAGTCGCAAGTTCGTCGCGAAGCGTAGAACTGGGGTCCAGGGGCACTCCCCGGCTAGACGTGTCAGCTCGCAAAGCGAGCTAATCACGACTAGTTTATTTTAAAACTGGACCCCCCCCCCCAAAAAAAAAGCCTACACATCGATGAGCTGGTGCGCCATTTAAACGAATTAGCACTAGTATACTAGTACTCTAGAGGCAAGTCGAAATCAAAAAGCGCTGCCTATCGGCTGAGCGCTTAATATCTATTTTAATCCATATAATCACCTCACAATATCGACAGCGTAAGTCCGCAATCACTTATCTCGTTTGCAGTGTCTGAAAATCTCCGCCTCTGTGTTATTTTTAATAGGAGAACAAATCGACATCATTCCTTGAAATTTATGCAGAATTTTCTTCGCACATAGAGAGGAAAAATCACGGCAGTTTTAAAGATTTGACGTTTAGTAGTTTTGCGTTAAAAAAAACAAGTGTGACAGGAAGTCTGCGACGTTGCAAACCGAGTTAAGTGATTGCCGTCGATATTTTGTTTAGGTTTCCAAGAAAATATACTAGAGGCATTCTTTGAACTTAAAGACATATTTTATAATTTTTTCTCGAAGTTAGCTGTGATGCAGGTCTTAAAAGTAAATTAATAATTGTGAATATGACTATGAACGAATTTTCAAAAATATCCAATGGTTTTTATTCAAAACCGATTTTTAACTTTCAACTGTCAACTCATTTTAATAGAATAACCCATAAAGACTGTATTAGTTCTATCCAATCGAGCGAGATTGTTGAATCTAAACGTGCGTTTTGTACAAACAGCAAGATCGAAGCATGTTGAGGACCACAGATTGCTTAAATCAGTATACACGTACAAGCAATCTATGGTCCTTGACAGAATATGTACCTATAATAAATGGACTGCATGCGACAAAAATGGCCAAGCTTCTGGGACGAAACAAGCGATCGGCTGATCAGTTGGTAAGAAAAACTGTTAAAAACCGATTATCATTAATGTGCACTGGGCTTTTCTCCGTGCATTGAATTTTTTCCCCATCAAAGGGGAAAAAAAAAAAAAAAAAAAAAAAAAAAAAATCGTCACTTTATTCCCGCCTACTCTTTATTTTTTACCTTTCATCAATTGGATAAAAGAAATCATCTCGCTACAAAAACTGAACCGAAATAACAGCACAAGGTAGTTATCATATGATCCAATCCAAGGTGACGTAATTACACTGCATTGCGCAGTGCATTCTCACTTTTCAGTTAAAAACATTTGTATGGGTCTAACGTACGAGTGTAGCGCCATGGAGCATAACTTCAAGAGGGAATATTATACTCACACGATACATGCATACTCCATCCATTAATAGTGAGATTGCATTGTATGATGCACCGTAATGACGTCACTTTGGCTAGGATCATATGATCACTACCTCGTGCTGTGCACTGGCTGGTGACTCTACCCGTGCTTGATCTTTGAACCAATCAAAGATTCCTCTCCTTAGTTCAATTTTCTCAAAAATAATCAAATGAGAAGATCAGTGTGCAATTTTTAGCTCTCACAAAAATTAGACCACATTTATGGCATTGTGTTCACTATACTTGCTGAAATGCACAAATCACCAGACACATATTTTTTATACCAGATGCTTAGGTGTCATTACATTTTCCGACGTAGCGGTGTAACTAATCCCGCAGTATAGATTGAAACTATGACCGTTTATTTGAATTATTACAGAGGTATGCCATGAGCAAGGAATATTACGTTCGGAGTAATAGCGATCTTGTTTTTCTCATGCTCGAAGGTGAGAGTCCCATGAGCGCGGGATGGCTACAATACAGCTTTATGTCGGAACAAGCTAAAAAACTAAAAGCCGCAGCCTTTGTACTTGAGCATCGATTCTACGGCAAAAGCATGCCAAAAGGGTGAGTTGTTTATCAGTGACACCATTGTTTGATGTGTCGCCATAATTAAAGTGATATTACCGGAAAAATAACGTCAAATGACCTTTCTTTCGGTGAAATGCGCTTAAAATGAAGAGGAAATCAATGAACCATTTGAAAATGACATATTCCTCTGTTGCGACAAGGAATCAGGAAATGTTTAGTAATGATGTTGAATATTATCAAATCAGCACGTTGTCGGGATAACCACCACAAAACTAACAAAACAAATGAATTGCATTACCGTGGTCTGCGATGTGTACAGGATACCCGAGTCTTGCGAAATGCGTTAAAAACAGATTCGCCTTCATTTCACAAGGTAGGCAATATAGACATCCTCCGAGTTAGAATAATGGTATGTAGCACAACGCCCAACATGGATCCGGTGTCCCGTGTCCCGTGTTCACACTATAACACGCTCCATTACTATACTTCCGTGAATAATACGGATATTGCTGAAGAAGATTTGCAGAAGTCCGTCGTCAAAGCACGTCAAGTATTGTTAGGTCGTTTCTTAATATCGAGTAATTTTTTGATTTCACTTAAAATTTATTTTTTTTTAAATGTTTTAATTTTACTTTAAAATAACATTTACTTTTTATTCAAGCAAGATAGTATGTGTTACTGACTTTGGCCTGTGGCCCGTCAGTAATACTTGTACCGGAAGTGTTCCCTCTTCCGAGTTACAAAAAAAAAGAAGAAAAAAGAAAAGTCGTTATTAGTGGTCGATTTGCCGTCAAGTTCTTCATCACGATCTTTTGAATGAAAGCTGATTTCAAACGTCATGATCCGTCTCTGTATAATTGGATGAATTTAAAACGCTAAAACGAAATTGGCCACCCCCTACCTGTATACATATAAATTCGTACAAGGAGTCAATAAATAATGTACTTATATACATTAAAGCACCTCGTGGTGAGTTTGTCCTTTTTTCTCTCATATTTTACGTGGGATACGATTCAAGAAGCGATAAATTCGGAAGTTGATAGTTATAGGTGAAATATTATTACGTACATTTAACTTTGATCAGAGGGAATATGAATGATACAAAACAGTTGACGGATTCTCATTTTTGTCTTTGAACTATACTTTTACTTACACGTGCTTAAATCTTCTTAAGAAATTGATTTATAAACGCTCCGTTGTGACGATCATTTTTTATATACATTTTGAAGTTAAAAAATGCCACGAGGTGTTTTCGATTTTACCTGATCTATCAGCAGGGATTCTTGAAAGTTGGCAACAATGTTTTGCCTCCATTTAATCCCATTAAAAATATCGATTTTGGACGAGGCAAAGTGCCTCACCAAGAATCGATTGGTTTACATACATTTGAATTAAGGAAATACAGTTTTGCCAACTCTCAAGAATCGCTACTGTCTGCAATAGTGTCTCCTTGAGGATTCTTCAGTATGCTGAAATGCAAAACATAACTATTTTTTCAAATAAGCTTTGCCGCTTCCCTATTTATCTTCTCCTCTTGGTCCTGGTTAATTTTCTAGTAGAAGAATGAATAGAAGGAAAATTTCAAGTATTATGTAAGATGATCAATATTGATTGCTAGTACTGTAATGCACTGTTTGCACTGTTTGCACTCTAGTAGCAATTCTGTTTTTCAGAGACCTCGGAGTAGAGAATTTGAAATATTTGAGCAGTGAGCAGGCACTGGCTGATGCTGCACATTTCATAACGCAGATGAACATCGATCATGGTTTTAAAAATCCAAAATGGGTCGTTTTTGGCGGATCTTACGCTGGATCTTTGGCAGCCTGGATGAGATACAGATACCCTCACTTGGTCCATGCTGCTGTGTCTTCGAGTGGTCCTCTTTTCGCAGAAGTCGATTTCCCTGGTGCGTAAGATTTCTATTTTTTTTAGTTTAAAATAGAATCAAATGCGCCTGCTGCATAAATCAGCACGGAAAAAGAGGTAGAGCATGTCCATATCATTCTACAAATCAGGGCTGTACCAAAATTGTAGGGTACAGTCCTTGACACGTTTTTCCGTGCCTTAGGGCAAAAACCAAATGTGTTTGTGACTAAAAATTGATATGATTAATTGATGTCCATTAATTGATGACAAAGTCCACACGCGTGCGTGCATGATGGGCAAATTTTTGAGATTCCCGCTTCAAAAATTATACTGCAGCGAGGACACGATTTTATTCTCATCGATGACCAAAAAACGGAACCACGTTTTACCTTCTAATGTGAAAAAATAAACACTGACTTTTATTTTAAGCTATCCATTTTAGAACATTTCAATACGTCTAACGTATTTCGTGTGAAATTTAAAAGCAAAAAATATAGCGTTCGGTTCTTTTAAATCTTAACTGCTCTAAAGTGATCAACTCACGTCAGGGTAACATTAGATCGGAAAACTGAGGTTTTTCCCGCGAATAGGGATATTCAATTCATTGGAAAATTGTTCCAATACATTGTTCGTTTTTTCTTTTGCTTCAGAGTACTACCAAACTGTGTCAAAATCCCTGTCGACTGTGAGCACAAAATGTGTGGATGCTATTAGAGATGCCTATCGCATTATGGGCGACGGAATTAAAAATTCAACGAAACGGGAACACTACCGGCAACTTTTCAAGTGAGTTCTTTAGTATTTGTGCCAACTCATGGTTCGTAAAAATCATGTTGAGTACCTCTCATACTTTTCAAAGAGCACTCGTTATTTAATCTCCTGGCGAACTCCTCAGTTGCGTTTTGTAAAGATCACACATTTCTCTTTTACTAAGCGCTAGATACAAGATTTTCCTGAGTGTCTCAGCCCTGTGTTCGCAAGCTTCCGTCTGATTCCGTCGTTTTGATTTTTGATGCCAAATGTATTACTTTCTACGATGTTTCGGTTACTTGTTACTCAATATGCATATGACATGGCTTTTAATGCCTCTCAAGATCCACAGTATCTCTTCCAAAAATAATTTATTCCATATGGTGGACTCTAAACTAAGGAGATAATATTTTGGACCAGAATGAATTGGAATCCAATTTATGTACTTAATTCAAATCGAACCATCAAAAACCGCAAATATTTCTAAGTTTTGTGACAAAAATCACGAGAGCATGAGTTTAAAACATTGATTTAAAATTTTGAAAGTACAAAGATTTGAATTTTTGATGTTTTATGCATATCGCTTCACTCTAAGGTATAGACAACTTTTATGTGTCTAAAGGCCACCTATAAGCAACTTTTGAACCCACAATACCACCTACTATACCACCCACCGCATTTTGGTGCTTCATAGTCTTAGATATGTTACGGTCAAAACCCGAAAACCGGGCAAATCGCGATGGGCCCGGGCAGTTCACGAAGTGCCCACGGTGATTTGGGCAAATCCAAAAATCAAAGAAACCAGAAAAGAAAACCAGGAAAAAAGAGAAATTATTTCTTACCCACGGTGAAGTTTGTTCTGTTGTGAATGATAAACTGCTTCAGCATGATTTGTAGACGTCAAGGCAGAAGGTCAAAATTACTTAAAAGTAGTCAATTTTTAGTCACTTTCACTTGAATAGGATTAAAAGTATTGTGTAAAATTACCGTTAAAATTATTTAAAAATTATTGCTTGAAAATCACTTATACTTGAATAGGATTAAATTTGTAACGTGGCAACACGGAAATTTTATTCAGAAATTTTAATCCTATTCAAGTATAAGTGATTTTCAAGCAATAATTTGTAAGTAATTTTAACGGTAATTTTACACAGTACTTTTAATCCTATTCAAGTGAAAGTGACTAAAAATTGACTACTTTTAAGTAATTTTGACCTTCTGCCTTGACGTCTACAAATCATGCTGAAGCAGTTTATCATTCACAACGGAACAAACTTCACCGTAGGTAAGAAATAATTTCTCTTTTTTCCTGGTTTTATTTTCTGGTTTCTTTGATTTTTGGATTTGCCCAAATCACCATTGGGCACTTCGCGAACTGCCCCGGGCACATCGCGATTTGCCCGGACAAAACCCGGTTTTTTAAAATATTTCGCAATGTGCCCAAAACGCCTAGGGCAAATCGCGCATTGCCCGGGCACATCGCGATTTGCCCGGTTTTCGGGTTTTGACCGTAACAGATACATATACATTTGCAGCACAACTAAGACAATTTAGTTATAAAAATGATGCAAGAAAATAACCCATAAATAATTCAACAAAACAAAATATGAGAAAAAAGGAAATCAAGGCTAAAAGCAAACAAAATGCCCGTGACATTTTGAAATGATGTCAACCTCCTCCTCGACCAGAAAAAAAATAGAAAAATCAAAGAACGTCACAGACTCCCATTCGTGATAAGAAAAAGAGAGGCCCTCTCTTTTTATTATCACGATCGGAGGACTGAGCCTAGGGGCTCATTGATTTTTGTATTTTTTTTCCCCAACAGAAGAGGGAGTTGGAACCACCTCGAGACACCCATGGCATTTTGTTTGTTTTTAGCCTTAATTTCCCAATTTTTAAGTTTTGGTTTCCTTAATTGTAAACATGTAGTTTAGTGTGTACGTCGATTTTGTTGTATACGTACTGTTAGTGGTCAATGTTTTGTTTACAAAACAAGATCATGTGAAGTTCAAATTGCGCGTCTCAGGATTGGTCACACTTTGATCAGTCACAATCATATCATCTGCAAAGAAGATAAACTCATCTGTAACTTCTGCAATTAATCACCTCTAACCGTTAAACACGTGATTATGGACTGTTCTGCCCTCAGGGATCTCCAATCACAGATTTACTCACCTACAGTCAAAATGAATACAAACGCACTACATGCGATGAACCCAATGCCACTACCAAACTTTTGAAACTCTTTGCCTGCCTTAATTTAAAAATCTAAATTGTTGTGTATACACCCTTCTATCAAATTCTTTGTGAAGACGTTAATAACCTAAAATGCTGAATGTATGTAAATAAATTAATTATAACTAACTAACTAATTACATGTAATGAAGGTAGCGCCTTGATATTAGAAAATCTTGTAAATATATCCCCTCTTTCATTTTCAGTCTCTGTGAGCCCCTGAAGGATGATAAGAATGACATCTACACATTTTTTGAGGGTATCATGACTTCTTTTGCGTACGTCGTTCAGTACCATCAACCATCACTAAATGGATCCAAAAATGGATTGAAGTCCATCGACATGAAGGGTGCTTGTGATATCATGCTGGATGATAAAACAAATAAATGCCCAGTAAGTTTGTGTATCTTGCAGATATTAGACATAGCTTCGTTCGACAAAACGTCCAGAATATACCATGTACATGTAAACTATAATCTCTAAGAAAACGTGACAACAACTTCAAACTTGTACTCATGTTTGACATCTCTGACCTAATTGCGGCACGGCAGAAATGCAATTAAACTGATGGAGTAAGGTCATTTTCCCAGAAATTCTTACTCATCAAATAATTAAATAGCGTCAGATATTAACCTGTTCAGTCCTAGATTAGGGCCGGCAGAGTGTGCACCCACAGCCTAGGTTAGGAAAGGGAAATCTAAGGAAATGCTACAGTCCCACTCAATTGTCTGTATTCCGCTTATTTTTGCATGAAATGGCTTGAAATTTTCAGAATTTGTACTTAAGGGATGCAGAATTGATATTCTTTCATAATTTTTTTTTTAATTGTGTTGAAAAAAGAGAAATTAGCTAAATTTTAAAAGAAAATTGAAAATGTGTGGGAAAAAAATGGAAAATCGTTGTGTAGTATTTTTGACATTCAAATATAGAAATTTATGTGCACAATTCAAAAGCTAGTCGTCAAAACTTGTTTTTAAAATATGAACACAGTAGGATGTACAGAGCAAAATTTGTAGCCTTTCAAAACAATGTAAATTAAAGAGCTAAAGTTACCAACTTCCAAGCATATGCTGTTGTTGCACTAAATTGCTTGTACCTCACTTATTATTGCATTAAATGAAATGAAATTTTCTGAAATTGTACTTAGGGGATAAACTGGTGGAATTTGTAGTTCATATCCTCCCAAACAGATAGCACTACCTATGGTTTGATGCGAGTTGATGCGGGGGCGTGAATCCCCCCCCCCCCCCCCCCGCGTGAATGGGCGTGAGTGTCTGAACCCGGGAATACTCGGGAGTAGGCCCTGGAGGTGCGTGCGCGTAGCCCGAGAATACTCCGGGAGTAGGGCCCAACAGGAACGCTGATATATGCTCCTAGCTGCACTCTACGGAACCGTTACATTAATATGTTTTCATATGTGTTATGATCATTTTGAAGCACGGTATTCTCATCGTATTTCCATTCGCCATTTGTAATCGTAAACTGCAATTCTCATGTTGAGGAGATTAAGTATTATATGAAGTAAATACAATACCTAAAAATCAAATAATTGGTGGGACCCACAGTCTACATTTTATCCGGTAGCAAGTTTTAGATACAGTGAGAGCCTTATTTAGGAAGTGGCCACATGGGCCGCGGCTCATGGCGGCATTTAGAGGGCGGCAAACTTTGCAATTTTTTTTAGCTGTAGGTATAATAAAAGATCGGATTCAGGAAAAAAATTACAAACAAGAAAAAGCGACAAAATCTCTCATTTCCTGAGATGAGAGTATAGTAATTTGTAATTTTGTCGACCTGCGGTGATACAAGAGACAGAACCTCCAATCACTCGAGTTATGAGGGAAAACAAACACGCAATTTGGCCTGGAGCGGTGCGGCGCAGAGAGTAATGCGTGGCGGTAGGCATGCAACACACATTAGTGCCTACAAAACTGCATGAATACTTCACGCATTGCGTCAAACACAGTGCAGTCAGCTTGGCGCGGCGCGGCGCCGGCGGCGAAAGTTAAAATTATAAACCACATTTATGTTTGTTCTTACATACTTTTTTTTTGTTTATTTCTTAGAAATGCAAGGCCTTGTTCACACAGAGATAGGTTGACGGAACTTTACTTTCGCGCAAAATTCCGTGAACTTTTGCTAGTAGTGTTGACAGGGCTTTCGCAAAAAATGTGTCCAACACCAGTAAACGCGTCTTATGCCCCCCATCTCCTCCAGCACGTTCACATGATGGTTTTTATTGATGTTTCAAAACGAATGAGAAAGGGGGCGACAAAATATACGGGCGGACCATATGAGCGGCAAGTAAGTAAATCCGGCCCTGGATGCAGTTCCTAAATAAAGCTTGCATTTTTTGGCTCCTTTCTTATTTTTACGGTACACGTTTCTCATTATGCTCCATCTTAAATTATAATAACTCATAATTGAAGGTGTTGGAACCAAGACAATATTTAATTCACTCACTTAACAAACTCTAGGAGTGGTCATAAAGGATGGAATAAAGATAATTGATATCCCTTTCTTACAGGTGCATCGACATGCGGCTTGGGTGAAAGAAATTTTTGGAAACACATGCTGGGAGCACAGATACTCTAAAGTAGTTGAAGAGCTGAAGATTACTAAACCTCACGAACACATGATTAGTAAGTATATTATGCTCTTATTCTTTGAAGATATGTGCTGTGATTTCTCTCGAATAGCCAAAGGGCAAGCTTCCAGCATTTCCAGTTCAATGATAGCCAAGGTAAACAAACCATGAGTGGTCAATAACCCACATAATAATGCAGCAATGACAGTTCAACATATTTAGCCTATTTGCTGTTCTTGCGCCCCAGATAACGTACATAAATTTATGTAATGAACTACCTTTGCGTTTCACGTTTTGGCCAGTAAGTCAATGTTCAATGGTTACAATTTGTTACGAGACGTAAAGAAATAACTATTATATATAATAAATATATATAATAATATAAATAACTATTAACTATATTCTGCTCTTAGCTTATACGCTGTGATTCGGTGCTAGGTCAGGTCATTTGTCCTAAAGTTTATTTTTCTGCCACAAGTTTTCCTAATACTTTGTTCCCTTCGTTTTTTGTCCATTTGCAGTAAAACCGACGAATAAGATGACCTACCGGCCTTTTTCCCAGGGTTATTTGTCCTAATTGTGAACCTAATGTGTCCTAACTTGAACATGAATAGAACAGAAAGAAAAGTCATCGACCTAGGAGCTCGAAGCGTATATTGGTCTCTAAGCGACAGCCCCACTATTATAACTCATATGTATATTTAACGCTCTATGTCACCTCTCTGTGGTAAATTTTCTTATTTGAAAAATGTATTGCCAAGATATTCAAGTTCTGTGGAAAACATTTGGGACTTTGTGTTTTTACGAAAGCTACAGCAAGGATGCGTGTCCCTTAGAATCCGACCCCGGAAATAAAATCATGCCATAGGGGGTTAATTTGTAATTTATGTTTTGGCGCGTATACGTAGTATACCGCCTTTGCGATCGTTTCGACCCCCCCCTCGATACAATAACCGAGTCCCCTAGTTCCTTACCGAAAAGTGACTACCGCGAACTTCTGAGATTTTCCAAAGCGTGTAAAAAGTTTA
>NW_017547177.1:2260273-2289736 GCF_001854935.1 Bemisia tabaci | reverse complement strand
TGCACTCACAAAATTGGTTGGTAAATTCAACGAGTGGGTGCATCGACCTGGTATATCAAGTTTCTGCAATTTTTTACGGCAAATCAGTAGATTTTCGGGATGTAGATTGCTTACTTTCAATTCATGAATGAATAAAGCAACGACATGGTTGAACTTCTTTGCATGGAAAGACGTTTAAAATAACAAAATCAAGACGTATTTAATGCAATTGCATTTATATCGAGTCAATTTCTTTTCAATAATATAACGGGATTTTTACTACCGGTGATTTGGGTATTTTAGCCCCAAAATACCTTTAAATCGACTTTATCTTCTAGGAGTTCGACAGAATTTTTCCTTTCTTCGCTTAAATTATTCCGTAGCACTTTTCTTCAAGAATCTGATAAGATTTTGCTTGAGGCAGATCAAAAAACTTAAATTCGATCGAATAGCTTTCTACTTTCACAATACACGGTCTCGTCAAGGTGCGTCTTTGACCTCGCAGTGTTGGATCGTGAATTCTCTTTTTATGCTGTTTGCCTATTTTGAAATCTCTGTAAATGAAAACTAAAGGGGTTGATATGTGCGAGTTAATGACGCGCCTTATCAACACATTGTGTTGGAGTTCACTGCTTGTTTTTTTTTGTTTTTTTTTCATCCCACTCGTAGGACTAACTGTAATGGGATAAAAAACGAGTGGGAGAAAAGTATTCGGTGTAAGCTCGTGGTAGGAAAAAACATTTTAAGAAAAATCACTTGCCACCTGTGTTTCATATACTTACGGGTAATTCATCTTAGTTTGCAACTTAAAGCTGGCAAGGTGCAAAAGACTACCAAACTTCGTGCGTTTGTACGGGGTCCTTAAAAATAAATGAAACTTTTCTTCCAGTGCGGCAATGGTTGTACCAGACATGCACCGAGTTTGGCTGGTATCAGACGTCTAGTAAGAAGGGCGAAACATTCGGCGATCAACTCCGTATTGATTACTACGTCGACCTTTGCAGAGACGTTTACGACAAAAGGTTTATTTTGTTATACTTTTAGATTTATTTTTATCTGCTTCAACTCAAAAAAATTAATCCAGGACCGAAACTTTTTACGCGAATAGGGGGCACGAAATTCCACGCCGCCACGTCCCCTAACAGATTCACCATCCACCCCCCCGCCCTCCAGGCCTCTTAGGCGTTATGCATATCCGTTCCTGTTGTGATTTAATATTATAGAATTTGATTTGCAACCCGAATTATATGACAACATGGCAATCTGTTTGTCAAGTTACGTTTAAATTAAACGTCATCTTTCCGACGTATTGGTGCATGGTGCATATCATTTCCACGAAATATCATTTCCGCTGCTCACGTCAGAGATAAGTACATACTTGGACGCATTTCTGTCACACGCAACAATGTGCATTATGACCTGAGCCCTGTCACGCGTATATTCTTATGGGTCTCGAGGCTCATGTCTTGATGCACATAGTTCCGTTTGACATGGTAATACGTGCAATTCAGAGCCGCGACAAAACGAACTAAACCTCTCGTAGCCTGAGAGTTTCCAATGAGAATCTCAAAATTCGGTTTTTCAACCACACGTGACAACTGTAATTCCATTGAAATGTTCTTACTATGTGTACAAAGGTCTATTTTCCCGAAGACGGCTATAGACATTGATGAGAATGAATTTTAAGCGCGGATAATAAACTTCTGCGGAGTTTCTTCGCGGCTGATGCCATGAACTTAAGTTTCAATCATTGAGACCTGAGACCTGCCAGTTAATATAAAAATGGCAGAAATCAAACCGTTCTGAACTGTGATGTCCATTTCACACAAATGTAATTAAAAAGTTTTATGAAATGAAATAATTGTATTGATCGTGATCTTTAAAATACAATATTCAATCTAACTTGATTCTTTTATTACAGATTTGATGCTTCATTCTTAGAATCGTCTGTTCAAGAGACAAACTTGAATTACGGAGGCATTTCCTTGGACGTCAGCAGGGTGATCTTTGTTCATGGAACCATCGATCCATGGTCATCTATTGGTATCACGAAAAAACCTCCCAAAGGAAGCGTTTCTATCTTTGTAAAAGGTATGGGGTAAAATAATCATAATTTTTGAAAATAGTAACGGATCAGAAGCGGATCCAGCAATTTGGCAACACCGGGTTTCCTCCATTTAAACCTATGTTAAATAATCGATTCTTGTCGGAGTACCTTATCCCTCTAAGAATCGATACATTTCCATAGGTTTAAATGAAGAAAAAAATATCGCCAATTTGCTGGATTCGCCAATATAACGTCAAGAGGAATAAAACTTGATAAAAAAAAATAGGTATTTAACAACAATGTTCATAAGACGGATGGTTAGTAGAACATTTACTTGTAAAACATCGATCTTTTGGGGAAAATGTCAACCTTTTCATTCGCCCCTGATGTATCGGTACTGAAATAATATAAGAGACGGCAAATTATATAACAGTCATAGAGACATCGTCACCTTCCGACCGAAGTATCACAAGCGCCATGCGACATTTACAATTTTCCGCCGCCACTTTATTTTTTTTTTCAAATTAATTGCTGGCTGAATCTGTTTGAAAATTTCACCAAATATCATCGGCAGCAGAAAGAAAATTCAGTGAAATTTTCGGACAGCTTAATTCGTTGAACCGTTTCTCTAATAAAATGGCTGCGGAATTTTTTGAACGTCGTATGACGCTTGTGATACTTTGCCTGGGAGGTGACGGCATTCGAGTTGAAAATATAAAACTGTGTGTAGACCCTGATGACTAACATTGGTTTTTGAAAAAAGCTAACTTCTAGCAGGAGGCACATTTCAAAATAGAGAGCCTAAGGAAGGTCGTAACCTTGAAACCTTCTACCTCCTCTTCCATTTTTTGTGAGAGATTATGAACGTTCTGAGTGTAATCCGGTCATTATTTTTCAATTTTCCAGGAGTGGCACATTGTGCAGATATGTTCATAGAAAACGCTTCAGATATACCACAATTGAAGAAAGCAAAAGCAAAAATTTCACGAATTTTAGGACGATGGACGAGCGGAAAGAAAATGGAATCCGAAGCAGAATCTGTTTTCCACTTTCAGTGACCACCCAAAATAAGAGACTGATCGATCATTCAAAAATGTAGCTTCCGATAAATGCAGTCAATATAAAATGCCGTTTTATATAGCGAGCATTTATATATTTGTTAGGATCAAGTAACTGTCGTGAGTTACAAGATTCACAGAGGTACCCTTCTTTATCCAATGAAATCAAAGCCGTGTTGTCTCAATTGATTAAAAAATGTGTGTGCTTTTATACTAGAATAAACATTTTTTACGTGTCATTCACTAATTTACCTTATTTTTTAATCTATCTACATTGTGTTCTGAACTTAATGATACATGACGAGGGAAAAGCTTTACATAAATCAAGCAATTAAAATTAGACAATCAAAAAAATAAAAATTTCAAAAAAAAAAAAATAGTCATGACACGCATTCAAATATTGATAAGCTTTTTTGTACTCTGTTGTCTTCATATTTTATTGCCTCATAATCTTTCAAAATTTAATGTAAGTAAATAGAGGTTGGAGAGCACCGAAATTTCCTGTCTCATGTTTTAAGTTTTTTTTTTTTTTTTTATTTTTTTTCCTCCCATCCGCAATATTACATTGATTTGACCGATTTATCAAACTGGTTCCATTTGATTCTAAAATTATTATACTGTCTCTTTAGAGACGTTGATACTATTCTACTAAATTCTAAAAATAGAATTAAAAAACTGCTAATCCGGAGGGGGAAAATGCAATCGGATGAAACGTTAAAATGAAATTAAGTGTAATAATTGCAAGATTGGCATACATAATTTGTACTTAAGAAGTGTCATACGGTTGACTCCTGTCAAAATACCTATTCTTTTTTAAAAGTGTCATTCAATGATTCAAACAAGTAAGCAATGCATATAATTAAGGCACTCTATTCGACGGCTATTGATACTAAAGAAAGGCAATTTTAAATAGTGGCATTCAATGATACAAACAAATAAGCAATGCACATATCAAAAACACTCTATTCGACGGCTGTCGATTCGAAAGAGAGGCAATGCTCAAAAATATTCAGCCACTCACAATACCCTCGAAATGCGTGGATAATAAGAGTCAATCAATACATTAACTTGATTTGCGTTGTCACCATATCTTTCAAGTATCATAATAAAAGTGAGAATACGTGCGAAAAACCACGGTCAGCGAGTTATTGAAATAGTGTCAAATAGGGTGCCAAGGTTGCAATATCTACAACTGTGAATGCAAGATCTAGGTACCGAGATGCTAAAAGATCATAAAGATCGTATGTCGATTGGTTCAACGTGTTAAAATAGCCTCAAAAGTTAATTGGGTAATCAGAAGGAACGGGTTTTTTGTGATCGATTTTTTATTTTTATGAGTGCAAAATAGTGATGAAAAGTGAAATTGTAAGGAATATTCTCATTATCAGCTTTTCTAACTGATATCCTAAAATGTTTGTTTGAGATTATATTCTATTATTTTGAACCAAACGATATATCGAATCAATATCAAATACGATCCATTGGAGAGTAAATGCACCCGTTGCGGCATTGATAATGTAATTAATGCTGGCTGTGAAATTTACTGCAGTGATGGTCCTTACCGTCTAACATAATGACCTTCTTTCAAGAGGTCACAGATTTTTCTGAGCTAATCGATACAATGGACCAGCAGAGAAAGTACGAATTTAAGCATTCTGATAAATGTTGTTTAATTAGAATTTCCTGTGAAAAACGATTCCTGCATCGGTAATTACTGAAATCAACCCCTAATTAATATGTTAACGTTTTTATTTTACACTGGTTATGCCAGGAATTTTGGATTGCCTGGTCACGAGAAACGCTATTTTCTACGTGAGTCACATCGCGTCTCACAAAAGTTTTGCCAGGCTTCTCAACCGAGTATTGGTGAGTATTTGTCCAAAAGTCCACCCTTTATCGTTCAAAAAGTAAACAATTTGCTATAGCTGAGCCAAAGCGTCAATATTGAGGTTGCCAGATTTTCATATCGCAGAGATCGTCAAGGTAAAGTTAGTGTGCGATTTGACCCACGTAGACTATTGTGTTTTCATGAGCGGGAAGTTTGAATTCACGCGTCAAGAAACATTGAATATCCTAGTTAGGATTTGATTTCAGTAATTTCCGTTGCAGAAATCGTGTTTTACGTAAAATTTTGATCAGGAAACATGTATCAGAATGCTTGACTTCGTACTTTGTCTATTGGTCCATTAGCGGAAGAAACAGTGACAAGAGTGAACTTCATCAACTTATTCCTAGTATCCCATTTCACAGATTACCGTTTATTTCCTGGGGTTGAAGAGGGTCCAATTCGAAACGTAACCTCCAATTTTTGACGCAGAAAGTCGACAATGGACAGCTCTTAAGTCTTACTTCTGATTCATAGGTACTGATTGATGGGTTTTTTTTCCATCAAAACAAGATGCAGTGACAAGTACAACTGACTCATTATTTTAGGATTTTATAATTTGATAAAGCGAAGAAAATTATAATTTTAGTGTATTTACTGGGCAGACATATAAGTGAAATTTTCCGAGACTACTCATTCTTGAATTCCCACCATGGATAACATATTCACCAATTTGATGAAATTGTGAGGTTTCAACCTCGCGTTTTTGGAGAGTACAGAACTCTCTATTCGGGCATTAAAAATTAAATGGATCAAAAAGTGGACCCCCTTTGTATCGTATGCTGGAATCTTAATCATACCCTAATATGACAATATTGTCACTATATTCTAATGATATCAGTTTTCAAAACTTGCCACGTATAGTCAACTGCCACGTAGACATCTGCACTTAACAGAATTTCCATCTCGAGGACATACTTTACTAATATTATCGATGTTGTAACATTTTAACGGGGTCCTTAATGTTGACCACTTATATTGTTTAAAACAAAGCGGATAGGAAAATAACTACACGTATCAATTAAGATACGTTGAGTGAACTTCCTGGCAAATAACCGCAATATTGGCCTCCGAGTACAGAAAAAGAACGCCCCGGAGCACTTGTCTGTTCCCTCTCAAAACGTATGCAAATTCGCCATTCACTTTGAGCGACATGCATCTCATCTGAATCTAAGGATACATTTTGAAGGTAAGCCTGTTTTTTCAGTTTTGAAAAATCAAAAAACCAACTTTCTTTAAATAATCCTTGCATTAAATTAGCTCGCGATTTTCTTACATACTTTCGACAGATTTCCGTCAAGGAAACTATACTTTTCGACGGTGTAAGTCGACAATCACATAACTCGGTTTACGACGTCGCAGACTTCCTGTCATGCTTCATTTTTTTAACGGAAAACTACTCAATGGCAATTCTTTAAAACTGTCGTGATTTTTCTTCTCTATGCGAAGACAATGGATCACTAGACAAGGTACGAATTTAAGCATTCCGGTACATGTTTCTTAACCAAAATTTCACGTAGAACACGATTCGCGCAACGGAAATTACTGAAACCAACTCCTAACGAAGATATTAACCTTTTCATTTCACATTGGTTACCAGGAATTTGAACTGCCCGCTCACAAGAAACTCAAAGCTCTACGTGAGTCAAATCGCGCACGACAACGGTCTCAGCAAGATTCTTAATCGAGCAATATTCATTTCCCGCCATGTGTTGTTCGAACTATAGGCAATTTGCTATAGCTGGGCCAAAGCGTCAAGATTGAGGTTGCCAGATTTTTACATCGCGCAGAGACTGTCATGATAAAGTTTAGCGCGCGATGTGAATCACGTAGAGCATTGAGTTTTCATGAGCGGGTGGTTTGAATTCACGCATCAAGAATCATTAAATATCGTTGTGAGGAGTTCATTTCGATAATTTTCATTGTGCACATCGTGCTCTACGTGAAATTTTGGTTACGGAACATATATCAGAGTGCTGAAATTCGTGCCTTGTCTAGCGGTCCATTCTGCAAAAACTTCAAGAAATGATGTAAATTTGTTCCTCTTGAAAAAAATAACACAGAGGCGGAGATTTTTAGACACCGCAAACGAGTTAGGTGATGGCCGACTTACACCGTCGTTTTGCTTTGATTCTCAATGGCTCAAATGAAGATTTCAAAATGTTTTCCGTGGAACTGCAATGCAGACCTTTACTTTTAGCGGGAAAATTTAAGACACGCTCTTTGGTCATCCGACACAATATGACAAACATTTGATCACATCAAAGGCACAATGACCGATAATTTGTGTGAAAGTTTTGCCAGTTTTAATCTAAAATTTTTCACCTTTACTTTAATTCAAAACTTTGATGATCCATTAAGTATTGTTTTTACAAACTTCATACTTTCATACTTCATACCTTCATACTTTGCCATAAATGTTAAAGATAAATAGAAGAACAAATCCGTGGAAATGCCACTGGAGTATTTGCTGTATCAATTAGAAAATATATCACATTCCAATGTTTTGATCATTTTTTTTTTGGTCTATATGATGAATTGTAGTATGGAAATAGTAGAAAAGAAATGGAGATCCGAGCATCATTGGTTCCTATGGATGGGATCCGAGAATAATTACATTGGTTCCTATAGATGGGGATCCGAGCACTAAATGAAGCTCGGATCCCCATCTGTGTTTAATTTTATTGCTCGAATCCCCATCCATAAGAACCAATGTAATGTTTCATTTTAGTGCTCGGATCCATAAGAACCAATGTAATTACTCTCGGATCCCCATCCATAAGAACCAATGATGCTCGGATCCCCATTTCCTCTCTACTGGTAATGTTTTACAAAAATCGCGACTTTGGCGTGAATCATGTTTTTAGATGATTCTCCTTCACTTAGTGGTTTGCGCTCTTACGCTAGTGAAGGTCTTTGCAAATGACTTTCATCAGCAAGTGGACTTCTTCAATGGATTTGAAGGAGTTAAAAGACGATTGGACACATACACAGCAAAACAATTTGCCGAAGACTTGGTCCTCGAAGATGACGATGAGAAACAGTGGATCGTGCAAAAACTGGATAATTTTGATTCCTCGAACAACAAAACTTGGAGACAGGTAGGTTTCAACAAGAACGTTCTTAAAATCGGTCGTACACATATGGAAGGAAAACAAGCCAATACATTGTTTTACAAATAAAAAATTAAATGAGTGTGCTTCATTTGAAAACTACACATTAAAAATAAAATATTTTTGCAAAGTGACGAAGCAAATAGCAAGAAAAATATATAATACAATTTGAAAAAATAATCTGGTGATCAGAGAGAGTTTCTCGATTCTTATTAAAGTAGAGTGAAATAGAATGGATGTTTTAATCGTAGTATCATACTTGTTGCAAAATTTAATACAATTTGTGTTTCCTTGCACTGCCGCCTAAAGAAGAAATTGGTGAAAAAAACACGTATTTTATAGCAGTGTTTCAAAATTTCCCAAACTTGAGAGCAAGCATCCAAACTTGAGATGTAAGTCTACAAATACAGCTTGAAAAAAGAACAAGATATCCAATTGAAAAAAATCACATAAATATCAACACAGCCGAAGATGGGAGATACGTTTCGGGTCTGGTTCTTTTAAAACTTTTCTCCCGAACCACAGTGACAGTTTATTGGCAGCCTAGTGCGGCGCATCGCGAGCTCACAGATCACGCCCTAGCGCCTTCAATGTTGTAGATACAACACGGACATCCATCAAGTACGAATAGTTGTATATCCCTGCGCCGTCATCAACGCGTGACCTTTCCCTTGCTCTATTTCCGCCTTGTGTTGGTTCTTGTCTGTCTTATTTGTAGTAGTGCTTCAAGGGCTACGTTAGCAAAACAGCCGAAGATAGGAGAGATGTAATCGGGCCTTTTTTTAAAAATTTCCTCCCAAATCTGAGCGACACCTCATTGGCAGAATAAAGCGGAACATTGCGAGTTCACGACTCGCGCCATCGCGCCTTCAATTTTGCAGATGCAACACGGACATCCATCAAGCACGAATAGTTGTATCTCTACGCCGTCATCAAAGTGAGTCCTTCCTCTCACTCGATCTCCATGTTGCGTTGGCTTCGTTTGTCTTAATTGTAGCGGTGCTTAAAAGGCTATGAGAGCAACACAGTCAAAGTTTAACTTGAATTGCATTTGTTGGCCAAACTAGATACCAAGTAAAAAAATAGGGTGAAAAAACAATGAATAATAGTCATGTTTTCCAAATATTTTTCAGCGCTTTGCAGAAAGAAACCAATTTTACAAAGATAACAACCTGGCCTTTCTGATGATTGATGGTCAAGCTAGAATGAGCGAAGGCTGGTTCCAGCACAGCTTTATGTCTCAACTAGCTGAGAAATACAATGCATACATGTTCATCATTGAACACCGATTCTATGGAGCCAGTCAACCAATAGAGTATGTCTGTAACAAATTACCTATAGAGATCAAAATTATGATTTCGTTTCATGTTGACAATTTTAGTACATAGATAACACATACAAGAGTGATCATGTAACACATGTCTAGCAATGTTCGAAGAAGTTTAAAAATATAATAAGAGGAGGAGTCGTATGTAGGTATGTAAGTTCAAGTATCAGTTTAGGCGTAAAATTTGAACGTTATGCATGAAATTTGAGACAAAAACACAGTGCGTCGTTTGTTTTTTTAAAACAGATATTTCAATCAAGGGATTGTTTAATTTCAAGGTTACTAAACCATGCAACCCCTGAAATTATCGTATTATTGACTGTATAGCAACATTTTTGGCATTCAAACTAGTCGTGCGGACATAGTTTTCAGACAAGTCATACTTTCATAAGCTTCGAATGGCCAACTTGTTTCTAAAAAGAAAAAAAAAAGCAAATTTGCTGCTTTAAAAAAATGTTTTTGAAAATTATAGTTACTTCCGCCCCCATAAATCCAGAAAAGACGTATATATAATCGTTTTTATACCGTAGCAAAAAATTATGTTTGCCGGAATTTTTAATTCATATTTTCTTACATCATCGCGTGCATTGAGAGGCAATTTTTGGTATACTTGTGCCACATTAAGATAGCATGACCGTCCATAAATATTGAACTTAGCCTCGTAAAAGATGTGGTTTTGACAATTTAGAGCCAAATTGAATTCCTAAATTGATTTTTTTACATTTATCTGTTACATTTATTCGTGTTGCAACATCCAAAAGAATTAATTATGATGGTCCTATAATCAAAATCTGTTTATTTTTTATTTATTTTTTTCCCCCAGCAACGTAAGTGTAGATTCATTGAAATATTTGAGCAGTGACCAAGCCCTGGCTGACTATGCACATTTCATCCAGGAAATGAATAAGAAACACAAGTTTAGGAAGGCAAAATGGATCGTTTTTGGTGGATTTTATGCGGGTTCGTTGGCTACTTGGATGAGGTATAAATATCCAGACTTGGTTTACGCTGCTGTCGCCTCAAGCGCACCCCTACAAGCGCAAGTCAATTTTCCCGGTAAGCTGCTTTAGCTAGTGTATATATAAATCGATTTTGATGAGAAATTCATCTAATCTACTCTTGGACTACATTGCAATCAAAACATTTTGCATTATCGCCGATACTTTGATTTTTTAAACTCAATGCGGAGTTTTAGTTACCTCTTGTTGGTTACCCATGGCTCTTCTTTCATTTGCTTCATTACTGGAAGTAATACATGTCGAGAAAGTAATTGCAATAGGTGTTGGATCAATTTAATCCCAAAGAAAACTGTTTTCCTAAAGCATTTGTTTTGAAAAGAAAAAAACAATTCTCATTGAAACTTTAATTACTAAGGCTTCTTTCGTGCGCAGAATCCCATAAGTCAAGTCAGATTGGCCCATATGTGTAAATATGTTTATTTTGAAAGTTTTTAAAGTTGAATGTGTATTGTAAGTCATTTATTTATTTTTGAAGGTGAGATGTACTTTTGGTGACTTATTGGCACTTTTTCATCCCCTCCTCTTTTCATCCGCCATCACGTGTACCCCCCCCCCCCCCCCCCCNGAGACAATCGAGTCAATTCGTCTTTGCTTGTGAATTCTAGGGGTAGTCGCTAAACCAAACTTCCAATTCAATTTGACGCGAAAGCACTCTTGCTAATACACCAATATTTAGATGTTCCACCTTGAAGGCATTTGAGAGACCTCTCTATATATTTTCAAAATAATTATTGATTTGGACACATCATAGCATAGTCTTGAGCAAACTCAACCCTACGTTGTCTCAAATGCAAAACAGAGGCACCTCAACGCGCGATGTTGACGTCACAGAGATACAACTATTCGTGCTTGATGGATGCCTGTATTGCATCTGCAAAATTGAAGGCGGAATGGCGCAAAGCGTGATTTCCCGATTCTTTGTTTTATGCTGTCAATGAGGTGTTGCTTAGAATTGGGAGAAAAGTTAAAACACGAGGCCCCAATAGTCTCTCCTAACTTCGGCTGTGTTTACGATGGAATTTTTTTTTTAATTTTTTCAATTTATTGTCAGATATTCTTTTAAAGATGTATTTATAGACCTAAATCTAAAGCCTTTATGTATCAGCCCCATCCGACCGGTGGAGCACGTGTTTTTAGCAAGCCTTTCCTAACTCCGACATTACCAGGCCAATTAAATCACAGCTCTATAAGAGCATAAATGCATATCATCTCCAAGAAAAATGCGATGAAACTATTCAAGAATACAGAAAAACAATTATTAATTCCAGGAAACTCTAAACGTTTCGTTTTCAGAATATTTCAACACAGTTTCACACTCGTTGGGAAAAATTTCCAGTCCTAAATGTTCGGAAGCCATCAGGAATGCCAACCGGGAAATAAGCGAGAACATCCATGATCCAGAGAAGAGAAAGACATATCGGAATCTTTTCGAGTAAGTTCCTTTCTTTAAAAAAAAGAAAGAAAAAAAAACATCTTCCAAGCGGGCATCAGTTTGTCGCAAAGAATCAGTTTCAAACCTCTGATGATTAAAAATAAATTTGAATAAAAAAAAAATTATAGAATATTGGGTTTTCCGACCACAAAATTTTGGAAATTTGATAGACAAAAAGTTTTGTACTTGGAAATGCACAAAAAAAATCGACATTTAAAATTTTCATTATAATCACGCTCAGCGTAGTAAAAACCATTCAAAATCGAGATATTTCACTCACTTTCATATGGTTAACATCAAACTACTTTTCCTTTCTGCATCTACCCTAAATTTTCTATTTCTTTGCCTTTCTTTCTTAGTCATTTGAATCTATTTGAATTAGTTACTTATACATTTTTCATGTGAATAAATGGGCCTGACATAAATATGTTCTCTGCCCGCAGTATATGCAAACCGTTGGAAAACAATGAGAAAGATATTTCCATTTTCTTTGCAACACTCGCTAATACAGTCTCTGGAGTGGTTACGTTTTATCGACCGGAAGCAAAGACACATGGTGTATCTGCGAATGCAGCGGGACTATGCAGGATCATGACGGACGAATCCATCGAAAGTCCTGTAAGTCATCATCATCAGTTTTTTTCGGTGTGATTAAGTTGGTGGAATTTCTTTTCTACGGAAGGCAGAATGTAATGCGATTGACGAAAATTTAATCAAATGTTAGTGTTCTATGTAATGGCTGTTGGAAAAAGATAAAAAACGAATCCTTCCAACGAACAAAGAATCCTTTAAAAATGGAATGTCTCCACTTTTTGCGGTTCTTGTCTTATTTTGGGTGAAATTTTGAGAAGCGCAAATTTATAATTAAACGCTTTAATACATAAATTTAACCCGTGTCAACTCGGTCTGGGTTTTTTGAGGGCTTTGCCAACTCTTGAACTATTTTCACGAATTTTCCGGGGTATTTTGCTCTACATTTTTTGCATCATTCACGAAATTGTTTTCATTATTTGCAGGTCTCAGGATTGTAATATTAAATAAAAGAGGTAACAATTTTCAAATAGCAAACCGAAGTGAAGAGCCTTTATGATTGGGCAAACAACAGAATTACAACGAGAGTATTTAATATTAAATTGCACGTGTTTTACAGCGAGAGACAAACTGGAGCATATATAAAAATCAAGAAAAAATATGAAATAGAGGATCGGCGTTTCTGATGATGACAACAATGTTTCATTGTGAATCATAGGGTCATACCTTTTAGTGTGATCTACGAGATCTGACAGCGTTGCGAAGCATAAATGGGCGAATATACGCTAAAAAGAACTATGGGCAGAGCGATTGTGTGCAACATAGTTCTTTTTAGCATCAATACGTCTCAATGCACGTGAAATTCCTTTTCATTAACATGCCATTTTATTTTCAGGTTGAGCGCTATGCCAAGTGGAAGAAAGAAATATTCGGTGATTACTGTTTAAATGCTAATTATTCTGCACTCGTCAATGCCTTAAATACAACAAAATATTCTTTCTGTCCATGTAAGTTACCCATGTGCCCATGAGTCCAAATTATAAAGAAGTTTCATCGTCCCTCTGACGTAAGGACGTATCTTCATTTCCATGTGAGCCCTATTTCCCATATAAATCCATGCTTTCTAGGGTTCATGCGGAAATCGAGATACGCCCGTACGTCAGAGGAGCGACGGTTTGATTAATAATGTAAATATATATTTCTATTAGATACTCTGTAAATCATGTTAGTGAGGAACATTTCAGAGGAGGAGGTAGGTCGTAAGTAGATCTGCACGATAGAAATGAAATAGGACGATCTTTGCGATAAGCGCAAATCCCATTCAATCCTAAAGTTTGTCAGTTTAATAATGAACTATTGAAGTTTTGATTATGCAGTTGAGCTAATTGTTGATCTTTCTTTGCAGTGACGACTCTTTAATGTTGGCAACATTGTTTTTCTTCCATTTAAATAAATGTAACACAATCGATTGCCTCACCTAAAATCGATATTTTTAATGGTTTTAAATGGAGGAAAAGCAGCAATGAAACCTGCAAAATCGCCACTACTTGCCTGGCGGATATTACATTTAATTCTACCGATATTTATGCAAGAATAACTGTCAAAAGGGGCACGCAAAACAACTCTAACTGTGAAAATACCTTTCCCAAACAAAATATCTGCATAATTACAAATTGAGGGTAACCAACTAATGTATCCAATAATATGGACAAATCAACCAGAAGTAAAAAGAGAGGATAGCAAAGGTAATTTCCCTGAAAAAAATCAAAACATTATTTCAGTTAATATTTTACATATTGGCAAAGCAACTACTTCTACTATATCAGTAGGTATTTCCCTTTGAAAGCCAACTTCAAAAATTGAACGAAAGTAAATGTAATTTCATCAATAAGCCAACTACTAATGACGTATTACAGTCACAGTATTAAAATCATTGTTGCTCTGTAAAGTTACGGGTATTCCATTATAAGAGATTCTGACATAATGGTATTTTTAATCGTGTCGTAAAATAAGTTCTACGTCAATATAATTTTTCTATCGTTTCCAGACCGCCAATATTTGTATCAAACATGCAACGAGTTTGGTTGGTACCAGACCTCCAGCAAGAAAAACGATATCTTCGGGAACAAACTTCCCATTAGTTATTTCACGGACTTCTGCAAGGACGTCTTCAATGCCAAGTAAGATTTACCGCCATTAAGAGTTGGTCATGAATTACGTAACGGTCAAAAACACATGGTTGTTAAATGTTAAGACAGAACATACATTGCAAAATATCGTATACTATCTGAAAAATAAACGGAGGAACCACACATTTTTCCTCCCTTCAATGCGTTTCAAATCTGTATTATTGATAATCTTCATCTCTGAAATTACACTGATCTTTCCGATCGCTTCGACAAGATTTCTGTCACATATTTAGGGAAAAGAAGTGGTTTTAGTTAGGCCCGTGGCCACGCTGTTTGTGAAGGGAGTACGGGAGGCAAGACCGGATTTACCTACTTGCCGCCCACGGGCCGCCTGTATTTTGCCGCCCCTTCATTCGTTTTGAAACATCGATACAAACCATCAAGTGAACGTGCCGGAGGAAGAGGGGTGCATAAGACGCGTTTACACGTGTTGGGCACATTTTTTGTGAAAGCCCTGTCAACACTACTAGCAAAAGTTCACGGAACTTTGCGCGAAAATTAAGTTCCGTAAACCTGTCACTGTGTGGACGAGGCCTTTCATTTATAAGAAAAGAACGAAAAAATGATGAAAGAATAAACATGAATGTGGTTAAATGATTATGATTTCCGCCACCACGCCAACCGCACTGTGTTTGGCGCAATGCGTGAAGTATCTCTACAGTTCTGTAGGCGCTATGCGTTTCACACCGACCGCTGCTGACCGCACTACGTTTGACGCAATGCGTGAAGTATTCATGCAATCTGTAGGCACTATGAATTTCACGCCAACCGCTATACTGACCGCACTACGTTTGACACAATGCATGAAGTATTCATTAAGTCTTGTAGGCGCTATAGAATGTGTTTCATACTGACCAGCGACCGCCGAGGCCTTCTCCTTTCCATCTCAGGTCTGCGTCATCATTGCTCTCTGCACCGCGCCGCTCCAGGCCAGATTGCGTGTTTGGTTTCTCTCTCAACTAGACTAATGAAAGGCACTGCCACATGTATCACCGAAAGACGAACAAATTACAAATTACTATACTTTAACTCTCAGGAAATGAGATATTTTTCCGCCTTTTCTGAATTTTTTTTCAGTAAATTTTTTTCTGGATCCGATTTTTTTCTTGATACCTACATTTGAAAAAATTACAAAATTTGCCGCCCCCTAAATTTGCTGCCATGGGCCGCGGCTCCTACGGCCACCTCCTAAATTCGGCCTGGCGAGGGAGGTTTTTAACTCGAGAAAACGAAGCATTATGAGAATGGGTGAGTGTGCCAATTAATCGTAGTCTTGCCGTTTATGGTTGGCCCCTATGAGCTGAAACACTTTTTTACGGACTTAAATTAATTCATCATGTCATCAAGTCTAAACAGTATTACTAAATTTTGAGTTCACCACCGAGTGATCAGGTGAACTAAATCTTTGCATCATGATTTTCTTATTTAAAAAGGTTGAGATTCTTCCCGAGAAAGTTGACCAGGCATGAACATGTTACATTTTGCAGTGAGGAAAATCATTCATGCCTCATTTTAGAAACAACGTCTATGCTATTAGTTTCCTTTTGCAGTTATGAACTTTGATGAGTGAGCCAGAAATATAGTACAATCCTTATTGCAAAATGCAGTGCTATTCTGCCGTGCTAAGGAAGAACGCCGTATGAACATTCGAGAGTTGCCAAATTTCCTCCGATAAAATGTTTATTTTTGAGGAACGCCATGGATATTTTGCCTTTAAATTTTCAGAAACTTTTGGTGAAATTGAGAACAAAATTATCTAAAAAATTGGAAGGAGAACATCCACAGGTTTACCAGGAAATCTGTGTTTTATCAAAGGAAATTTGACCACGCCTGAAGGTTCTTACGGCGTTTTTCCTTAGCACGGCAGTATTGTAATACATCCATAATATTGACGGAGATACGCTGCTGCTAATATTCATGTTAGCATTTCTTTTTTTTTTGCCAACATGTCTCACTATAAAGGAATGACATTTCCAGGTTTGATGCGTCAACAATAGATGAAGCAACCACAGCCACTAATAAAAAATACAAGGGCTATTCTATACCAGTCAGCCGAGTCCTTTTTGTTCACGGATCTCTCGATCCCTGGAGTCCTCTTGGCATCAAGAAGAAGCCCCCAAAAGATAGTTACGCAATTTTCATTAAAGGTTCGTACTTTTAAGATATCAAATTAATTCACATCTAACTAGACAGTAGACATTTAAACAATCATATTCATTTTAAGGCTGGCAAATTCCTAATAAATTAGTAATACACACGGAAATATCTGGCTCTCACCTAATGCCGTAATTCCATTCCCAACATATCTGATCATCCTATACCTATTTAAAAGTTACTTCATGTCTTTAATATGTGAAAAAGAGGCGTTGACATGAATTTTTACAAAACTGTGATTGTTACAAAACTCTGGTAATCTTTGATGAATTTAGTCAGAAAAATATCTTTGAATTTTTTACGGAGGTATGCGAGAGATCACAATGCCGTATTATAGCCAATAATAAAATCGAAATTTTCAGTAGACATATTGTTGACTTTCGATTTTTTTTGGGGGGAAATAAATTTTCACTAACAGGTAATGAGGAAGAGGGGAAAAAATCAACTAAGTTGATATGTTGCCGGTAACCCATCAGGCGCTGCCGAATGCGCCATCTACTCCCTGTACAATAGTGTCGATAGAACTAGGCAAGCCGAAAAACCTTCAATTATGTGAATATGCAACAAGCCATCCTCCGAGCTCGAATAGTCGAAAAGCCCTCTGATGTAAGGGCGTATCTCGATTTTCAAGTGAGCCCTGTTTTCCGTATGAATCTATGCTTTCCGGAGCTCATTCGAAATCGTGTATCTTTCCATGTCAATCTTTTCTTTCCTTTTTGATAGACCTTGAAACGGATTATCACCAGTGGCGTGGCGTGCTTCAATATATAGCAATATTTCCCCATTTGAAGCTAAGGTAAAGAATCGATTATAAAGGTGTTCGGTGTTCCCTGTTAATCAATCCTTTTCCATCGGTTTGAATGACAGACCAATCGATGTATCGCAAAGCACGCCACGCCACTGATTATCACCTGACAATCTTTGAAGGCAAACTTTGATTATTTTCATGATGGATTCGCAATCCTAATTTTGCAAGTAATAGTACTAATTAAAAATCTTAACCTCTGACCGAGGGCTCAATTAAAAGAGGTCATTAGCCATGATATTAATAAAATACGTCCTCCAAATTTTAGGAACGTCTCATTGCGCAGATATGTTTGTTGACAATGGAAAGGACCTGCCACAGATAAAGAAGGCTAAGGACAAAATTTCACGCATCGTCAAACGCTGGGTGAATGGAAGAAAAGAGTTTTTGTCTGAAAAAGAATCCGTTTTTTATTATTAGAAATTGTAAACAACTGACCCACAAAAATATAGTTTTATTCTAACGTATACTAACTCTAAATTACAAGATTTCCACCTGGATCTACTGTGCTTTTCGATTTTATCTCCTCTGAGTTTTTTACCTCCGATCTAAATTTTGTCACTTTCACTCTCACTTTGTGTTGTGGACTTCAATTTCGAAGCATATGTAGTGTATTTATTGAATTTTATTCAAGTGTAAGTAAGCCATAATTTTCATTGAACGAATCATTGTTTTATTTTTATGGTTCAAAAGTTTCAAAGAAGACTATTGTTTACATCCATCCAAAAAATATACATTTAAGCAGGAGTTTTGAGGAACGAAATTTCGAATCCTCGTCGAAGAAATAGCAGTTTTTCAAAGTCCGAAAACGCGTTTTTGCTATTAATCTCCATCACTGATCTGCGGGTGAAATTAGCAGCACTGACGCCGTTTTTGGTAATCCAGGATTGCGCGAAAGGTTGAAGAAAATATATGAGGATTGCACAAAAAAGGCACAAAGATTGCGCGAATACACCCTAACATCTGCTACAGAAATGCTCGAATTTAAAATGAAGTTAATTTAAGAAAGAAGTTTGGCAAAACAGGGAACAGTTGGAAAATAAACGTATTTCAAAATGTTAACGCTACTTTAGGTTAGTTTGTTGACAAGTCATCGATGTCTTACCTTCTGATGATAAAAGGAAGTGAAAAGATTGAACAATCGTTGAGGGGCTCAAGAGCTTTCCTAACTTTTCTCGGAGAAAACAATTAATCGGGAAAAACGAGGCAACGTTGGAATGTTCGTACGTTGTCGGAACACAACATAGGTTTTTCTGATATTCAATGCCACGATTATTCTAACGCGAGTTCGAATAATCGCGCCAAACACAGCGCGGCCGGCGTTAAACGTATATTAGCGCCTCCAAGACTTTAGGAATACTTCACACATTGCACCAAACAGTGCGGTCAGCGTTCAGCCCATATTGGCGCCTACAAGACTGCGTGAATACTTCTCGCATTACGCCAAACGTAGGGCAGCCGGTCAGTTGGCGAGGAACGCATATTAGCGTCTACAAGACTGTAGGAATGATGTTAGGACTGCGTATCATCTTTCTTGACTCTCTGCTCAGATTTTAGCATAATTAAAGGGAGAATATGTTTATCCTCATTGTAACGATTGAGACACTTCGATGATATTTAATTTAATTTTTTTTTTTTTGGTTACATAAAAAAAAATAGAACGAACAAAAATATTGCGTCGAACTTTTCGATCCTTTTATTTAAAATCATTTAGGTAACTTCGCGGAAACTTTTCAGAAAAAGTTTGTGTAGCATTATAAAAACATTTTCGCAACCGAAAATGTTTATCTTGCGGTAAACCCCGCCAAGTTTAGTCATCTTAAAATTGCTTTTATTTATACCTATAGATGCAAACAAAGTTGAACAAAGCATGTAAAAATATCATCTTGAAAAAAAAGAAGAAAAATCAGAAGGTTTTATGAAAGATTGCAATTCAGACACGTGATCTCTATATTTTCACTTCCGATACACTCATGCATGGATCAATCTCTGCTCGTAATGTCATCAATCGTTTAATGTGTCACTCTTCTCAAGATTATTCACTTCCGCCCAAGATACGTTGCAATTTAAATAGGAGCACTTCCATAAATATGTTTATGAAGATATCAGCGGACAGTTACTGGATCAGACTTGCTTGGTTCACCCACTAATTAGACCAATTAATGATATAAACAATACAATTTTCTTGTGAATCAGTTTATTGGGTATTTCTATCATTTGAAGGTACGTATAGGAACTTTAATTCAAAGCCCAAAATTTTGATGTGAAATAAGATAGTTCTTACATACCGGTCATCATGGTATCCTTTTGCTACCGTTCTTGCTACACTGGAATAAAAGTCTGTTGGATTTAAAGTCCTGACTCTTAAAAAAATTGACAAGGAAAAGATCTCTTTATTCAATCGGATTTTCGCTTGAATCGAGAGGCAAATCTGTTGATTGAAGCGGATTTTCTACTGATTCAAGCAAAAATTCTATTGAATCAAGAGGATTTTTTCATGTCACTTTTTTTAACAGTCTGGACTCTTGCTCTTTGAGATTTTTTTCCAGCGTACTTTACAGTTGCAATAATTGAATAATAATCACCAGTTTTTGAATGAGATTCTTATAAAGTCACCAAAGTAACATACATATTTGTCTTTACTCCAATGTACGCGCACAATTTGCGAGTGGCAGTCATTACTTTATTAGATTAGGGTGAACGAAACTATGATGCGAATGCGCAGGCGCACTAATGAGATTGAAGATATCAATCACTAGGTTTTACGAAAGATGAGATCTCTTACATTGATGGTCGATGAAAAAAGTTTTTCAAACTAATCTCATCATCATTTTCTGCCAATCTATTAGACGTTTAAGAATAATGTGAGTTGGAGACGGACGTTTTATCACATTGTGCCCCGATTTCACACTTTTGAATACGATTTGTTGAAAACAGACATGTGTAAACAATTTGTTTGTATTTTTCTCCAATTTTTAGACGTCATCATGATAAAAATCATTTTATTTATACCCGAACAGTATACAAGTCACAAATGAAAATTATCATATTTTTTAATAATAATCAATTTTTTGAGATTAAACATGGAAATGTAAAGCATTTACAAATTAATAAAAGTGAGTATATTGACGGAAGCACTACCGAAGCCTGTATATCGGTTTGTGATGTTACAGACTTCCTCATATACCGTATTTTTTAAATACTTAACATGGTTTTTAAGGGCTGCAGTGACTTTTCATCTTCGTGTGAATAAAGTCCTCTGAAAACTTCAATGAATGAAGTTGATTTTCGCTTCTTTTAAAAAAAATATAATCGGAGCAGAAATTTGAACACACCCCAAACGAGATACGTGGTTTCTGAGTTTTACCGTCGATATGTAGTGTGAATATCGATAACCATCAGCCTATCCACATCAAGCGTTGCCTGATATTCTCTCGGCTTCTGTTTCTTACAATAAAACCAAGCAACATTTTGCCTTGAAATTGTGTGCCGGAATTAATATTCTCTATACAATACGAGAAATTGACGAAACCAGTAATTAATTGCTTAATCTCCATCCCTTTAACTAGTGACTCCTTTTTTCCTCTTTGCCTAAAGGAAAATATTGTTTTTGGAGACTTGGAATACGCGATCGAAAAAAATTTAAAGTCTCACCCAGCCTTTTCAGCAGCTCCACTTTTCCAATAACTTAAGATCATCAAGGAACTTTGACTCGAATGCTGCCATTTCCTGTTTCGCTAGCATCAAGCAAAAGTCCGCACCTTTATCACCATCCCGCCTCTCCGCTAAATAAATGTGGTTAGGCCACGGAGGGACATTCTTCAAATGTTTTGGTCCACCCCAGCCGAAATCCTTTTCATCAAGACTGAAATACATTGACCCTCCCACACCCACTTTTGTTTCCTCCTGAGATATCGTGTTATTCAACAGAAAATTCTCAAAAAATTTCCGATGATCATTTGCATCCAATTCGCTCACTACGGAGCTGATAGCTTTGGCTGCTACTACTAGACCATCTTGTCCAGCTATATCATCACTAGACATATCAACAGTACATCCAAACACGCAGTTCCCGTGGTAATTGTCAGGCACGGGGGGCTGTAATCGCTTCCTAAGATCAGCAGGCAAAATAAACCGAACGTGCTTCTTCGTCAACCCGGCCTTAACAAAGCATGTTAACACGTATGCACAAGTAACTACAACTGTAGACATCCTGACTGGCGGCTCTTGTGAGGTATTTTGAACCTGCAAAGAGGTTATTCGCCTCCTGAGGTTTTCGATGTCGTCGACTGTTAATCTAAATGATCCGTGCATCCTATCATTAAATGGCTTTTCCATAGGTTTGACGCTCCTATTTCTAGGTCCGCCTGGTGTCAGGGGTGTTAATAAGTGATCCAAAAAAAGTTGTTTGATATTTTTCGGATCGTCGATAAAGGCCCGGTCAAAGCTCGGTATCAAGTTTTGAGGTAACGGTGGGTCGTCTCCATGTCTGCAGATGTGAGCCCACGATTTGAGGAAAAGAGCCAATGATGCCCCATCTTGCGCAGCGTGGTGGAAGGTGATGCCGAGACAGATATCACCACTCGGGAACAGTGTGATCTGTAACGCCAACAGTGATGCTTCCGTTTCTGAAACTCGCAGTGGAGGCAGCAATTGCTGGAGGTCTCTTTCTTGTTGGAAGGGATCGTCGAATAATTTCCGGGGGTCAGCATCCGTTTCGGCTATTGTAAGAGGGACTGAATCGTCGTCCGTAATACGGATGTAGGGCTCGTCGGAGTTCAGCGACCAGATCAAAGTCCCCGCCAAAGGTCGAAAGTTTTGAAGGGTGAGAGAAAGGGAATCACGGAGTTTTGGAATAACTGTCTCTGCAAAAGCAGAGATAGGAAGATGCGTCTCGTAAAAAAAGAGACGCTGATTGGGCGGAGCGCGAAGGGCCAATAAGTCGAAATGAGTGAGACTGATGCGATCTTGAAACGCGTTGTTCACCGGGGCGGTTGGTGGAGAAACTTGAACTACGTTTAGTACGGCTACTGAGCTCGATATCGACATCACTGCTCGTTGAAAGCTAAAAGTCGGAGAACGCTGTGTGAAAATCAATGAATTCTGATATGTATTGGCGTGTAGCAAACTTATCGATTATATCGATATTGAATACATCGGTATCGAATATTTCGATTAATTTAAGATATCACTGAACGTCGTTGGGGAACATCAAGTTTAGTCTATTTATGCACTTTGAAAATTTATGAATTTCAGAATTTCATATAAAATAATATGTAAAATACATATTTTTAACACGGCTGAAGAAATTCCACTTTACAGTTTGTAATGATTCTTGATTGACAGTGAGTTGAATAGTTTTTTTCCCAAAAAAGAGACTAAAAAGAAGGAAGAGACACTTCACTTTCGAACACGCGATGTAGACACTCGAGTAACGTAAACCTTTATCATCGCGCGATCACGTGGGTAATGAAATGCTTTAAAAAAAGAGAAGAGTTTTCGGAGGCGGGTGCGACAAGTTCGACCAGTACTCGAATATCAGTGAGATAAGATGTCTGCTGCAGTCGAAAAGCTCAACATATGTAGGTAACAACCATGAAGGGGCCGAACTTCCGTTGTCGCTGAAAATGAGTCCGCTTTCTCTCTCGCGCGCGCACTAGTCACTACCAGACTACCACTCCCTCCGTTTGGGTAGGGGCCCCAGCACTTGCACGTTGATTTTTAAATCGTTATCGAATGGCCTGAATCGATAAACAGCGTTGCTAAGATAGGGAAATATCGATCGGGCTCATTCGATAACGATTTCAACAATCGATCTGTAGACCCCAATCGATTTTTGGCTCGTTATCGAATGACCTGAATCGATAAAAATCATTGCTGCGATAGGAATATATCAATCAGGCTCATTCGATAACGATTTCAACAATCGAACCGCAGGAGAGAGTCACGGTACTCTCGGGGGTCTGTTCATCGATCCAGTAATTGTGATGGTGGGCGGATGAAACTGGTTAATCCTCTTTTGCTAAATTATCAACAGTGGCGTGGCGTGAATTGCGATATATCGATTGGTATATATGGCATATGGCGGGGGTGTTAAATGAGATAAGAGATTGTCAACTCCCTGATGACCTGTGGGAAGACCGAGCTTTGTGGCGATTAGGCGTCGCACAGCGCCAAAGAGCGCTATAAAAGCGACATATATATATATATATATGGCATTTAAACCTATGGAAAAGGATCGAACAACAGGGTGTTCGCAGCGAACACCTTAATAATCGATTCTTTACCATAGGTTTAAATGACATAACAATCGATGTATCGCAATTCACGCCACGCCACTGATTATTAACTTGTTTTAGCTTGTAGGTATTAATGTCTTTGCTCATGAGTTCACGCCAGCTTTTTTGTCTGAATGTTGAATGGCACGAAAGGGTATAGTAAGTAATGAAACACAAATCGTGTAAAATAATTGATCCAAATATGTGCTTTTAAAACGCACGTCATTAGCAAACTGTAAAACCACGTTTCTCCTTTTGAGATGCTGCGGACTCCTGCTACACCTTATTTGGACCGCGTTTAATAGAAAAGAACCAAGCCACACAGCAGCTATTGCAAAAGTTAAAAGGGCAATTTAATGTTTCATGTCAGAACGTCTGCACGGATTCCTTTGAAAATGTTAAGGAATTTGCTTCGCGCTATGGAGCAAATTCACTAAAAGCAGGAAAATCCGCAGAGCATTTTTCGTGTATAAAATTTAATTGCTCAATTAAATTTGCCAATAGCTGATGTGGTTTGGTTCCTTCCTGTTAAACGCGATCCATTTTTACTTCGGATAACTAGTCATCGTAATTTTTTTAAATCATTTTTTTTTTTTTTTTGATTTCTCTTTTTTCTAAGCGGAATATTCTGAATAATTTCAATATTTCAATACTTTTTTATTAAGTTGGTTTGTACCTCTTTAAAGCAATAAGACAGGAGTGAAAATTTTAGGACACCGCAATGAAGATACGCAGCGTCACACTTAAGCCATCAATGTAAGATATGAATTTGATGTAAATTCTTAGAACACGATATTCTCAGAAATTTGTCATTGTGATCCAGAGATGATAAATTTTCGTTAAAAATTGTTAAGATCTCCAAATTCGGTTCGTGCACTCTCAGGAAAAAGAGTGGCACTTATACTTATGCCCAACACACACTAGAGGTATATTTTCTAAAATATTACGCAAATTAACGGCAATCACTCAATTTAATATTTTAGTGCGAGTACATATAAAAAAAAGAGATTAAGTTGATCCAGCATGCCTTAACGTCCTTTGGTTTTAGATGCGGATGCTCCCACTGGTAACATGTGCTGCTCTACTGGCAAGCGTCTCTGCACAGGACTCAGCTTTACAACTTGGACTTTTGAGTGGTTATGAGGGAGTCAAGAGGAGACTAGAAAATTATGCCGCAAAACTATCGCTTGAAGAGCGATACAAAGATATAGATCTGAAGTATCTGACGCAGAGACTAGACCACCCCAGGTNATGTCATTAAATTATTTTAAACTGTTATTTTTAACTTCATAAAATAGGAATATAGCGCCTGAAACTGTTGTAACTGGGGAGTACTTTAATCGATCTTTTCAACCGATATAAATTGTTTTTTTATAATATATTAATAGGAATTAAAATTCTCATTTAATAGCAATAAAACTGTTATTTCGAAGATATAATAAAAATTATTTTATAGCAGACCTTGCTACCTGGGCACTTCACGCCCTCCGTTACGGATACTTGGAAGCAGGTAAGCGATGAATGCGCGAAATGCTGGAATACATTTTGAGGATGCAAAAAGAGAAAACTTATAAATATGCGGACTCCTTAGATATACTTTATGAATAGAATATACCTAAAATATTACCTAATAAAACTTGTATTCGCTTTTTGCCATAGTTGTTCCATCAATTTTATTACCCTATCTATAAGGCTAAAGTTTCCCTCAGCACTTGAGCCAGAAACCAATCGGGTAAAAAATACCTCAACTTTATCATCTGTGTTGAGTAGCTGACATTTAAGTGAATTAAACTCTTGGTCTCTGCGAGATTTTAGAATAAAAATAATCATGCACTCACATTAATCACCCTTATTACCACAGATGTTTTCGATTCACTTTTGGTCTCATAAAATGGAAATGTTTTTTCAACGAGTCCAAAAAATGTATCCAGTCAAAACGTATGGACATCACTGTGTCACAAATTTCTGGCCAACAAAATCTGAGGATTAAGTGTCAAGTAGGGATTTTATCCAAGACAGCAAGACAGCATCACAGTTTATCGAACAACCAACTTTGCAAATAGCATATTTTTTGTCTAATTTTAGTTGGGAGCAAAGATCTGTTTACTATGAATGGCAACAATAGTGTTCAGTTGATTTTACGAATGAACTTAGTACCATGTTTACCATTTGCAATAATAATGTGAAAAATTGTTAACTATAAAATGACAAGATGATTCTCAACTACATACCAGAAACTGGATTTTATGCTGAAAACAATGGTGTATTGATTAAACAATGCAATAAGAAATTATTCAATGCAACAAAGGCCCTGGCAAAATAGTTAAAATTTATACCTATTTAAATATGAATTAATTAACTTCCTCTCTATTTAAAGTTATTCGCCGTTATTTTAAGTATTTTTTTCGCTATTTGTTCCAGCTTTATGCAGAAAATTTTGAGCATTATGGTGGCAACAATTTAATTTTTTTAATGATAGGAGGCGAAAGTTCAATCAGCACTGACTGGTTACGGCGAAGTTTCATGTCTAAGCAAGCTGAGAAATTTAAAGCTGCAACTTTTACAACTGAACATAGATTCTACGGAAAAAGTATACCACGGTAATAATTTTTGTAGCACTAGTTATTAAAGCACTTCCTTTAGAATTATATATATATATAAAAAAAAAACTACCTGCAAGAATTGCGAGTAGGATGCCATGAGCAAGTATTGCGTAAAGGGATGGATTTTAGAAATTTCTGCCGTACTCTTTCAACGTGAACATGCAAGTCTACGTGCAATTAATAAGGGCTCTTCAATAGCTGCAATATTCTTACATGCAATAACTAATTGAGTAGTGTCCTAAAGCACAGCTAGGTGAAGCCTTCAATTATTTATTGTCCCGTGAGAAGTGTACATAACAACGATGAAGACAAATAATTTTCCAAAAAAAATTGATTTTTTAAGTATTGAAACGTCTGACTTTTCATAATGATTCTGTCCACGAATCTGACAGTCTTTCACTTTTGTTTAGGGACTTATCAATAGAATCATTGAGGTATTTGAGCAGTGAACAAGCACTGGCTGATCTGGCGCATTTTATCACTCAGATGAACATCAAACATGGTTTCAAAAATCCAAAATGGATCGTCTTCGGAGGGTCCTACGCTGGATCCTTGGCTGCTTGGCTCAGATATAGGTATCCTCACTTGGTATACGCTGCTGTAGCTTCCAGTGGTCCTCTACTCGCAAAGGTTGATTTTCACGGTGAGTATTTGAACTTCATAAAAATAAAAAAACAAAGGCAACAGGATCAAAATAAACAACAAAAATTATAACACCAACAACAACAGCAACAACAAGTTCCATAAAAATGTGGCTGAAATAGATACCAATGAGCCGCGGAAGATGAGAAGGCTTGATCGCATTTCTGAGGAGTTTGGCGATTATGTTCGGCACCACAATACGCGACGCTATGCTGCCGTGCTGAGGAAGAACGCCGTATGAACATTCGAGAGTTGCTACATTTCTTTCTATAAAATGTTTATTTTTGAGGAAAGTTATGAATAGTTTCCCTTGAAATTTTCAGGTATTTTGGGTGAAATTGCATGCAAAATATTCTGAAAAATCCAAAGGTAACTCACAACCAGGTACCTCACTCAGGTAAGGTACTCATTAATTTACCGGGAAATTAGCGTTTTATCAAAGGAAATTTGGCAACGCCAGAAGGTTCATACGGCGTTTTTCTCCAGCACGGCAGTATGGACCAAATTCAATAGAAATACTTGATCCTTTAACCAGAAAACTTTATGGGTTACATCTTACGGTGGATCTTTAGTATTTAGTTCCGCATCTTGTCATGACTTTTATGTATTGTATACTTTTGGCAATTTCTAAGAAACGCGTCTTGCAAGAACTTTGCAATATATTAGATTGTTGAAAGCTGTAAACTTATACCAGGCGAGAAATATTGCAATTAAATTGCGCAAATACTTGGAACATAATTCCAATTTTCAGTGTGACGATAATTGCAATTACAGAGGGGGAGTTTTAAATAAAATTGTACCAGATTCATGTTAAGCTTGTTGCCTGAATAGTCGCCTTTTTTCAAGCAAGCGCCTGAAGCAGGCCCGCCACATCCCACCTCGGGCCCTGGTACCAGTTTTAAGGTCCGAGCCCCTAGCACGGAGGGGGGGGGGGTCCGAGGGGAAAATGGGTGGTTTTCATAGGAGGATTATAATTAAACAAGTGGTTAGAAATGGAAACAAAATAATATGAACTATGCAAAACGATTATTTCGATAACGGAACTTGGCTGTTTTGAAAACGCCTTCAAATGCGGATTAGGTGGGGATTCGGCCGGTGGGGATTCGGCCGGTCGGATTTTTCGTGGGGATTCGGCCGGTTTCTGATTTATTATTCAGAGTATGGAAAGTTTGGCAACAATGCACAGAAGAAACATGAATAAAACGTGGTGTACTTACTTTATACTCAACGCTGAGACCCAATTCCTGAACTTTCCTCCAAATTGACTGGTTAAAATGAAAGTTACACCCGTGCAATTTTGCGTCAGGATATTTTGACAAAACGGATATGACAGCAATCTCAAAATCTAAACAGAAACTTTCTGGCTTCCACGTGGGAAATTTTTCGTTTAACAAATGAAATAAGCGTTGATAAGTACGTTTCTGCTTGTTCGGAAGTAAAGCGTAAAAAATAGGAATGCAGCAAACAGAATGGTGGGTGCTTCTGTACTTTGCATGAATTGTATACAGTTGAGTAAATTGTTTTGGACATGCAAAAAATGTCCCGTCAATAAAAAAGTCTTGTTTAATAGTACTTCTTGGATTAATTTTGTCCATCCAAACACTAAAATTCGGTCTTTTTGACCGTCGTCACAAATTGAAAAATTTGATCCGCCCGACTGTCAGTTCACGACCCCGATAAGCATGATTTCAATCTCGAGATGTCACCAACATGATAAGAGTATTCCTCTGCTTCGCATTAGTACATTGTTGCCAAACTTTCGGCACTCTGGATAATAAATCGGAAACCGGCCGAATCCCCACGAAAAATCCGACCGGCCGAATCCCCACGCGACCCAAATGCGGTGTGATACCTCACGCATTCCAGAGAGTTCTAATAGTTGTATCATTGCGCCGTAAGAATGTGACGGAAAATTACAATTGAAATAGTCTCCATGCACGCTGGGCGTGTCGATTTCCTTTGACATTTTTGCAGTGGTGAATGCATAGCTGAAGTGCGCTCCAGCTAGAATTGTATTTGGCAAATGGGTGGTTTTTCTACAAGGATAAAAAATAAACGAGTGGTACGGAATATAACAAAAGAATTTGAACTATGCAAAACGATAATCCGGGTATCGGAACTTGGCTGTTTTGAAAACGCCTTCGAATGCGGCGTAATACCTTACGCATTCTGGAGAATTCAAATAGTTGTATCCTTTCGCCGTAAGAATGTGACGGAAGATTTAAATGGAGATAGCCTCCAAGCACACTGGGCTTGTCGAGTTCCTCTGAGATTTATGCCGTGGTGAATGCATAGCTGAAGTGCGCTTCAGCTAGAATTGTATTCACAAATGAGTGATTTTTCTACGAGGATAAAAAATAAACAAGAGGGCTTGGAATCTTACTATCTTACTATATATATA
>NW_017547177.1:2246081-2259236 GCF_001854935.1 Bemisia tabaci | reverse complement strand
TTTTTTTTTCTTCTTTTTTTTGTTTTTAAATATACAGTTGAACATAAATTCTAACTATTTGGATGAATTGATATACGACTATTTCTGACCCATCTAAAAAACCACTTATCTACATAGATCAGTAAATGACGCGGCGTATATGTTGTTTTCCAAACGAGTCACACATTGTGGCTTTCAATCGCACAATGAAGCTTACAACATCTTGATTTTAATGTTAATTCTACCTGTACGAGTGAGGTAAATCAAAAGGACAATCTTAGAAAAGCAGTTTCAGCGACAATTAGATTTCAAATGACTAAAAATTCGTGTTTCCCGTCCATAAATAGTCCACGTTACCACGTTTAACAAAATTAAACGAACGGAGGCCGAGATAGCACTTAAAGTTCGTCCGCGATCTTAAATTTTAGAACTCAGAAAATTAGACTTAGGACGAGTGATATCCAAAATCTAAGCTCAGATTCGGATTTCTCGTTAAAAATCTGTAATATTTCATGTATCATACGATAGTAAAGAGTTATGGAAAGAGGCCTAACCAAGGCATGCCGATTCTAACATATCAAGTCACAACTTGGCAACATGGGTGCTCACTGAGCGGATCAGCTGATCACCAAGAGTTTTCTCGGAAATTATTCGGGACGAAACCAAATGCTTAGCGCCGGCGCCATGCCAGGGCGAATACCGAGAAGCTGGCGGCATATAGATAAGAGGGTTGAATTCCTTCATGATAAATTCTTCTTCCTCCTCAGCTGACCTACTCAGAATAACCATGTTGCCAAGTTGGATTGATATGTTAGAAGCCTTTGCTTCATGCTATGCTAACGCATGATGCATGAAATTGCATAGATTTTTCACGAGGAGTCCAAATCTGAGCTTGGATTTTGGTTATTTTGCGTTTTAATTTATTTACAACTGCAAGATGAATTACAGAGTGTTCTTAATTTGTCAGGCACTAGCGATTATTATATTTTTTACTTTTTTTCGATTTTTATGAATTAAACAACGAATATGAAAAAGCTCAGTTCTTACATCCGCTAATCAAAACACGCATTTGAACCGCATTACAAGTAAGCACAGTCAAATTTTAGGTCTCTTCTTTGCCTTTTGTAATTAGGGACTGAGAGTTACGTATGTATTGTCTGTTTTTGTTTTTTGGATGAAGAATTTGGCTCCATATTTTTTAGGGTAAGCTGTCTTATTCCAGATAAAGATCACATGAGGAGCATTGTAATACTCAAAAAGTTTAATACGATGTACACATGGATAGAAGGCAATACAAGTTTTGTGTATCTAAGTATATTTAATTTATTTATTGATTATCAACTTTTTTTTTAATCGCTGCAATATGGAGACGGAGATTGGATTATTCCGCCCGACCCAAATTTGTGTTGTACGCAACCTTACTAATAATATTGAACAGCGTGTTTCAAGTTATTTGATCAGCAAAAAAAATTATGTAATTTTAACTACTTAAAACATTAGTACAACTCCAATGAGTTGAGGAGCCATTCCAATAAGTTGAAGTGTAGCCCGAAGAAGTCGGAGCACAACTCAAATTTGCTGCACGGCACCGATAAGTCTTTGTACAACACTAATTTGGGTTAGCTGAGTCGAAATGCGGAGATGTTGCATGTGTGAGGGATTTGCGATTTGACTGTTGATTCGAACGTAAAAGTTCGCGAGAAATACGATGGTGCCAATGGTTTTCTCTGAAATCAACTCCCAAGCTCAAAAAAGCTCTCAAGTTGAGGCCAAAATGGAGGGGATATCCCACGCTCTCCTGAGAGTCCACGTCTACATAAATACAAACTCTCCATGCAAAGCTAGGGAGCAAATACATCAGCAGGGTTGCCGTGTTTTCAGTTTTAGAGTTCCCAAGCCCAGCCCTGTCAATGTATTTTCTCCGTATCCTTGCAAACTCTGAGTTTGTCTTGATGTAGAGGTAGACTCTCAGGATAGCGTGAAATATCCCCTACATTTTGGCCTCAATTTGAGAGCCTTTTTTTGAGCTTGGGAGTTGATTTCAGAGAAAACCAGTGGAACCATCGTGTTTCTCGCGAACTTTTACATAAGAATTAATAGTCAAATCGCAAATTCCTCACACATGCAACATCTCCATTACCTCCCAAAACACATTGTGCAGTTAAAGTCATGGTAAATGATAATACTTTTGCAATGGATTTGATGTCACTGTTATTCTACACTGTTTTGATTTTCCAAAGTGTGATTTTCAAAAATCTGCTAGAGACAATTCTTCATCTTCAGAAGTCTTTGCTTTTATCCACCGTTCCAACATCCGTGATATCCTTGCTCGCGCGTTCTTGAGCGGTTGTGAATCAGTGTCTTGATCTGGCATCATGTCCGCACAGTGAGCAACTCCTGTAATGACCGTTACTATTCATTATTCGATGGCAAAAAGAAGAAGAAGGAAATGAACTCAAGTCTCCATGGTATAGAAATAGGTTAACCCAACGACTTGGAACTGAGTTTCATTTGGACATATTTCTATCAAACGGAACTATGTGCATTATAACGTGAGCCCTGTTTTGCACATAAGCCGACTGCACACACAACAAGTGGGGACCTGCAAGTGCCTGCAAGTGCCTGCAAGTAGCACATCGGTGCCGCTGTGTTGAGTGTTGATCGTGCAAACTGCGCGGCCCGCGCAGTTTGCGCACGCTCACCGATGTAACCGATGAGCCACTTGCAGTCACTTGCAGATCCCCACTTGCTGTGTGTGCAGTCGGCTATATTCTTATGGGTCCCAGGGCTCATGTGTTAATGAACATAGTTCCGTTTGGCAGAAATACGTCCATTTGCGAGTGAGTTGAGTCAGTTGCGCTAAAATCGTGTTTTGATGGCTTAAGCTTCACGGAAAAAACGAGTTTAGGGCTGGTACTTGCAACGAAGGTCCCAGCCCTAACCGGGTAGGTAAAATTGCTTCACCTCCACCGCCATAGGGGCAGGCCCGGCGCGCGTAGAGCCCAAATCTACCTACTTCAGGGTTCAGCCCTACCTGGTAAGAGCTGCACCCTGTCCAGGTAGGGCTGGGCCTTACCCCCGCAGGGCCTGCCCCTGTGGCGGTGGAGGTGAAGCAATTCTAGGGCCCAGCCCTAATCTCGTTTTTTCAGTGTTATAGATTAACAAAACAATAATATGATCTCCTCGAGCGCCAAGTTTCTACGTCCGATATTAATGGAGATATCACCCTAAAAAAATGACGTCATCAATGTATGACATCATCCACCATGATAGTGCATATAACGATTTTTAGCGGAATCGCATACTGTAAAATTGTATTATCAGCTGCTTTCCCTGAAGAATCTCCTCGTCTTCCGAAATTCATTTGAAAATGTATGTAAGTCCTCTAGAATTGCTCGTTGCATGGTTGAGAGATAAAAGGGAGGAAATCTGCCTAAAATCTAACAGTTTGTAACCTCCTTACTAAAGCATTCTCTAATTCAAATGAACCGGCAAGAATATTCGTCAAATTACTGCACACGAATGAATAAAAATACAAACGTTTGCAACGAACCTTTAATGGTGATAGCGACACTCCCTTTGGGAGCTTTTTTCATGATGCCAAGTGGAGACCATGGGTCATTCATTCCATGAACAAACGCCACTCTGGTCACAGGTAAGTTATACCCTCCGTAGTTCAAATTAGTCTCGTTCACAGACCTTTCGACGAAAGATGTGTCAAACCTGAAAGTAATTTTCAAAATAAAAGTTCTGAGCCTTTAAGAAAATCAGTCAATACTCGTATTCCATAAATAACTCTACATGTATGAATGTAACTCTATAAGTGTGACTTTGAGGGTATGAGGATATTTTCTAAATGCATATATTATGCGTAGAAGTATTATCACTAAATGCGAACGTGCAGAGATTAATAACTTTTAAGGAGTACTTTTTCTTGTGGCAAACCTCAATTTCTGCAAAAGTTTATAAAAAAAAACTTAATTTGAAGGGACATAGATAAAAAATGTATCTTAAAATAAAACTTCGATACACATCGATATGGAAGCTTATAATGAAACGATTCCTGATTGTGGTAACTTTTTCCAACTAATTAAATGCTTTTGACTTACTTGCTATTGAACGCGTCTGTGCAAATGCTGTCGCCAAAGTCAGCAGTTATTTTATCTCCAAATAAGTCATTCTTCCTGTTGGACGTAAAGAACCAACCGAACTCGGTGCAAGTTTGGTAGAACCATTGTCGAACTAAAAATGTGAATGAAAATTGATGGTATAAGAAAACATTCGCAATTGCAATATATCGATGGTATAACCGAAAAAATCCGTACTTCGATATGTGATGCTGCAGTAGCATGATTCCTGCATGTTTTAATTTATTTTTTAAATGAAAAAATACGTAACATAATTTCTTGAAAAGATCCCTGATTTCATTTTCTCTAATGAGGAATGTTCCGCAAAAACTCCAAGCAAGATTGTTGCTTTGCTCCACCAATAAAATAAAATTGTAGCGGCGATTTTGCATCACCGCAAACGAGATACGCGTTTTTGAAAAGTCACCGTCAATATCTGCGTCAAAACGGGCTGCAGGCTGATTACTGAAACTGATAGACAAAGTGATAGACATAGAAGACATATATAAGGAGTATGGAGCGTTCTTATTGGTTGAAGTGGGTGGTTCCTATATACTAAGGGAGAAAACGATGGACGAATTATAAAGCCTCTTGTTGGTGGCCGTTATTTTATCTATTACCGACCTTCTTTGTCCATTGTAACCACCCTTTTCCACCAATAGGATCCTTATTCTATATACCTTTTTTCTTCCCCTTGTCTATAGCTTTGCCTATCAATTTCAAAAATCGGCCCGCTTGCTTCTCCGGCGAATTTCCCTTGCTCGATATAATGTTGTATATCTGAACGGTAGTGGAATCCCGTGTTTATCATTCATTAACATATTTAAAGAGACAGCCTTATAGATACAGTTGTATTGACATTGCAAGTGGTTATCGATGTAAGGTGACATTTACAGAAGACTGATGCCTGTCACCGCAAAGAGGTAGGTCCCTAACCACCTCCGACTATGATGAGTGACAGAATTTTCTAAAAGGGAATATCATTATATCTCAGAAGCTTTGCGCACTGGAGAGCCAGTAAAAATTGGCGGGGATTTTGGAATTGCTTATACGGGGTGATCCAGACCACCCGTCTACTATCTCTATCCGGAGAACCACTGAAAATCGAGTTTTGAGGGTCAGGCCCGCCACAAAGGTGGGGACACTGGGTCCAAGGCCCGGGCCCCGGTACCATGGGCCCAGTATCCCCACTCTTGTGGCGGGCCTGGCCCTTAAAAATCGATTTTCAGTGGTTCTCCGGATAGAGACAGTGGACAGGGTGGTCTGGATCACTCAGTATATTGCCACCGCTAAAAGCAAAGAGAATCGTAATATTCCTCAAAAGTATTTCCGCGACGTGCTTGAAAATTCTCTGACTCAATGATGAAGGGTGAGAGATCAAGAGAGGCATATTAACGAAACCAGGTAAGGATACGCATAGTGCACGCTTAAAGAACTCACCTCCAAAAAGAACTCCCAAATTAGTATCCTTAAGAAAAGCCACCAAGTTCGCAAATTCATGGGCGAGGCATTGGCCCCCTCTGATGAGTTTGCTGAATTCGGCATATCGATGAACCTGGCAAGAATAGAACATTTCTATAGCTTTAATCGAAACTAATGTACAGGGTATGTTTAAGGTCACTGCAGGCACGTATTTTGTGGACCGTAATGAGCGTTATCACTACTTTATAGTTGTTTTTATTTTTTGGAAACAAGCGAAACAATGAGCTTACAGCCCCCTTCCCCTAGATTTTTGGGAAACTAATCTTTTTCACTGAATTTTGGTGGTGTGTAAGGAATAAAAGGAATAAAAAGTGGCTACTTCCATGCTATTTTGCCTTGAAATTATCAAAATGAACTATATGTTATCTAAATAATAAAAGGGAAATGAGGAAGTCAGCCTTGTGCAGGTCCGTGCGGCGGAAGGCTAGGTCCGTGCAAGTCCCCGTCACCTCGTGCAGCCATCTGCGAAGGATGGGATTCCCGAAATTATGCCTTTGTTTCGCTTCCCTCTGCACGGGCTCACGGGAGGTGACGGGGACTTGCACGGACCTAGCCTTCCGCCGCACGGACCTGCACAAGGCTGACTTCCTCATTTCCCTTTTATTATTTAGATAACATATAGTTCATTTTGATAATTTCAAGGCAAAATAGCATGGAAGTAGCCACTTTTTATTCCTTTTATTCCTTACACACCACCAAAATTCAGTGAAAAAGATTAGTTTCCCAAAAATCTAGGGGAAGGGGGCTGTAAGCTCATTGTTTCGCTTGTTTCCAAAAAATAAAAACAACTATAAAGTAGTGATAACGCTCATTACGGTCCACAAAATACGTGCCTGCAGTGACCTTAAACATACCCTGTACATTAGTTTCGATTAAAGCTATAGAAATGTTCTATTCTTGCCAGGTTCATCGATATGCCGAATTCAGCAAACTCATCAGAGGGGGCCAATGCCTCGCCCATGAATTTGCGAACTTGGTGGCTTTTCTTAAGGATACTAATTTGGGAGTTCTTTTTGGAGGTGAGTTCTTTAAGCGTGCACTATGCGTATCCTTACCTGGTTTCGTTAATATGCCTCTCTTGATCTCTCACCCTTCATCATTGAGTCAGAGAATTTTCAAGCACGTCGCGGAAATACTTTTGAGGAATATTACGATTCTCTTTGCTTTTAGCGGTGGCAATATACTGAGTGATCCAGACCACCCTGTCCACTGTCTCTATCCGGAGAACCACTGAAAATCGATTTTTAAGGGCCAGGCCCGCCACAAGAGTGGGGATACTGGGCCCATGGTACCGGGGCCCGGGCCTTGGACCCAGTGTCCCCACCTTTGTGGCGGGCCTGACCCTCAAAACTCGATTTTCAGTGGTTCTCCGGATAGAGATAGTGGACGGGTGGTCTGGATCACCCCGTATAAGCAATTCCAAAATCCCCGCCAATTTTTACTGGCTCTCCAGTGCGCAAAGCTTCTGAGATATAATGATATTCCCTTTTAGAAAATTCTGTCACTCATCATAGTCGGAGGTGGTTAGGGACCTACCTCTTTGCGGTGACAGGCATCAGTCTTCTGTAAATGTCACCTTACATCGATAACCACTTGCAATGTCAATACAACTGTATCTATAAGGCTGTCTCTTTAAATATGTTAATGAATGATAAACACGGGATTCCACTACCGTTCAGATATACAACATTATATCGAGCAAGGGAAATTCGCCGGAGAAGCAAGCGGGCCGATTTTTGAAATTGATAGGCAAAGCTATAGACAAGGGGAAGAAAAAAGGTATATAGAATAAGGATCCTATTGGTGGAAAAGGGTGGTTACAATGGACAAAGAAGGTCGGTAATAGATAAAATAACGGCCACCAACAAGAGGCTTTATAATTCGTCCATCGTTTTCTCCCTTAGTATATAGGAACCACCCACTTCAACCAATAAGAACGCTCCATACTCCTTATATATGTCTTCTATGTCTATCACTTTGTCTATCAGTTTCAGTAATCAGCCTGCAGCCCGTTTTGACGCAGATATTGACGGTGACTTTTCAAAAACGCGTATCTCGTTTGCGGTGATGCAAAATCGCCGCTACAATTTTATTTTATTGGTGGAGCAAAGCAACAATCTTGCTTGGAGTTTTTGCGGAACATTCCTCATTAGAGAAAATGAAATCAGGGATCTTTTCAAGAAATTATGTTACGTATTTTTTCATTTAAAAAATAAATTAAAACATGCAGGAATCATGCTACTGCAGCATCACATATCGAAGTACGGATTTTTTCGGTTATACCATCGATATATTGCAATTGCGAATGTTTTCTTATACCATCAATTTTCATTCACATTTTTAGTTCGACAATGGTTCTACCAAACTTGCACCGAGTTCGGTTGGTTCTTTACGTCCAACAGGAAGAATGACTTATTTGGAGATAAAATAACTGCTGACTTTGGCGACAGCATTTGCACAGACGCGTTCAATAGCAAGTAAGTCAAAAGCATTTAATTAGTTGGAAAAAGTTACCACAATCAGGAATCGTTTCATTATAAGCTTCCATATCGATGTGTATCGAAGTTTTATTTTAAGATACATTTTTTATCTATGTCCCTTCAAATTAAGTTTTTTTTTATAAACTTTTGCAGAAATTGAGGTTTGCCACAAGAAAAAGTACTCCTTAAAAGTTATTAATCTCTGCACGTTCGCATTTAGTGATAATACTTCTACGCATAATATATGCATTTAGAAAATATCCTCATACCCTCAAAGTCACACTTATAGAGTTACATTCATACATGTAGAGTTATTTATGGAATACGAGTATTGACTGATTTTCTTAAAGGCTCAGAACTTTTATTTTGAAAATTACTTTCAGGTTTGACACATCTTTCGTCGAAAGGTCTGTGAACGAGACTAATTTGAACTACGGAGGGTATAACTTACCTGTGACCAGAGTGGCGTTTGTTCATGGAATGAATGACCCATGGTCTCCACTTGGCATCATGAAAAAAGCTCCCAAAGGGAGTGTCGCTATCACCATTAAAGGTTCGTTGCAAACGTTTGTATTTTTATTCATTCGTGTGCAGTAATTTGACGAATATTCTTGCCGGTTCATTTGAATTAGAGAATGCTTTAGTAAGGAGGTTACAAACTGTTAGATTTTAGGCAGATTTCCTCCCTTTTATCTCTCAACCATGCAACGAGCAATTCTAGAGGACTTACATACATTTTCAAATGAATTTCGGAAGACGAGGAGATTCTTCAGGGAAAGCAGCTGATAATACAATTTTACAGTATGCGATTCCGCTAAAAATCGTTATATGCACTATCATGGTGGATGATGTCATACATTGATGACGTCATTTTTTTAGGGTGATATCTCCATTAATATCGGACGTAGAAACTTGGCGCTCGAGGAGATCATATTATTGTTTTGTTAATCTATAACACTGAAAAAACGAGATTAGGGCTGGGCCCTAGAATTGCTTCACCTCCACCGCCACAGGGGCAGGCCCTGCGGGGGTAAGGCCCAGCCCTACCTGGACAGGGTGCAGCTCTTACCAGGTAGGGCTGAACCCTGAAGTAGGTAGATTTGGGCTCTACGCGCGCCGGGCCTGCCCCTATGGCGGTGGAGGTGAAGCAATTTTACCTACCCGGTTAGGGCTGGGACCTTCGTTGCAAGTACCAGCCCTAAACTCGTTTTTTCCGTGAAGCTTAAGCCATCAAAACACGATTTTAGCGCAACTGACTCAACTCACTCGCAAATGGACGTATTTCTGCCAAACGGAACTATGTTCATTAACACATGAGCCCTGGGACCCATAAGAATATAGCCGACTGCACACACAGCAAGTGGGGATCTGCAAGTGACTGCAAGTGGCTCATCGGTTACATCGGTGAGCGTGCGCAAACTGCGCGGGCCGCGCAGTTTGCACGATCAACACTCAACACAGCGGCACCGATGTGCTACTTGCAGGCACTTGCAGGCACTTGCAGGTCCCCACTTGTTGTGTGTGCAGTCGGCTTATGTGCAAAACAGGGCTCACGTTATAATGCACATAGTTCCGTTTGATAGAAATATGTCCAAATGAAACTCAGTTCCAAGTCGTTGGGTTAACCTATTTCTATACCATGGAGACTTGAGTTCATTTCCTTCTTCTTCTTTTTGCCATCGAATAATGAATAGTAACGGTCATTACAGGAGTTGCTCACTGTGCGGACATGATGCCAGATCAAGACACTGATTCACAACCGCTCAAGAACGCGCGAGCAAGGATATCACGGATGTTGGAACGGTGGATAAAAGCAAAGACTTCTGAAGATGAAGAATTGTCTCTAGCAGATTTTTGAAAATCACACTTTGGAAAATCAAAACAGTGTAGAATAACAGTGACATCAAATCCATTGCAAAAGTATTATCATTTACCATGACTTTAACTGCACAATGTGTTTTGGGAGGTAATGGAGATGTTGCATGTGTGAGGAATTTGCGATTTGACTATTAATTCTTATGTAAAAGTTCGCGAGAAACACGATGGTTCCACTGGTTTTCTCTGAAATCAACTCCCAAGCTCAAAAAAAGGCTCTCAAATTGAGGCCAAAATGTAGGGGATATTTCACGCTATCCTGAGAGTCTACCTCTACATCAAGACAAACTCAGAGTTTGCAAGGATACGGAGAAAATACATTGACAGGGCTGGGCTTGGGAACTCTAAAACTGAAAACACGGCAACCCTGCTGATGTATTTGCTCCCTAGCTTTGCATGGAGAGTTTGTATTTATGTAGACGTGGACTCTCAGGAGAGCGTGGGATATCCCCTCCATTTTGGCCTCAACTTGAGAGCTTTTTTGAGCTTGGGAGTTGATTTCAGAGAAAACCATTGGCACCATCGTATTTCTCGCGAACTTTTACGTTCGAATCAACAGTCAAATCGCAAATCCCTCACACATGCAACATCTCCGCATTTCGACTCAGCTAACCCAAATTAGTGTTGTACAAAGACTTATCGGTGCCGTGCAGCAAATTTGAGTTGTGCTCCGACTTCTTCGGGCTACACTTCAACTTATTGGAATGGCTCCTCAACTCATTGGAGTTGTACTAATGTTTTAAGTAGTTAAAATTACATAATTTTTTTTGCTGATCAAATAACTTGAAACACGCTGTTCAATATTATTAGTAAGGTTGCGTACAACACAAATTTGGGTCGGGCGGAATAATCCAATCTCCGTCTCCATATTGCAGCGATTAAAAAAAAAGTTGATAATCAATAAATAAATTAAATATACTTAGATACACAAAACTTGTATTGCCTTCTATCCATGTGTACATCGTATTAAACTTTTTGAGTATTACAATGCTCCTCATGTGATCTTTATCTGGAATAAGACAGCTTACCCTAAAAAATATGGAGCCAAATTCTTCATCCAAAAAACAAAAACAGACAATACATACGTAACTCTCAGTCCCTAATTACAAAAGGCAAAGAAGAGACCTAAAATTTGACTGTGCTTACTTGTAATGCGGTTCAAATGCGTGTTTTGATTAGCGGATGTAAGAACTGAGCTTTTTCATATTCGTTGTTTAATTCATAAAAATCGAAAAAAAGTAAAAAATATAATAATCGCTAGTGCCTGACAAATTAAGAACACTCTGTAATTCATCTTGCAGTTGTAAATAAATTAAAACGCAAAATAACCAAAATCCAAGCTCAGATTTGGACTCCTCGTGAAAAATCTATGCAATTTCATGCATCATGCGTTAGCATAGCATGAAGCAAAGGCTTCTAACATATCAATCCAACTTGGCAACATGGTTATTCTGAGTAGGTCAGCTGAGGAGGAAGAAGAATTTATCATGAAGGAATTCAACCCTCTTATCTATATGCCGCCAGCTTCTCGGTATTCGCCCTGGCATGGCGCCGGCGCTAAGCATTTGGTTTCGTCCCGAATAATTTCCGAGAAAACTCTTGGTGATCAGCTGATCCGCTCAGTGAGCACCCATGTTGCCAAGTTGTGACTTGATATGTTAGAATCGGCATGCCTTGGTTAGGCCTCTTTCCATAACTCTTTACTATCGTATGATACATGAAATATTACAGATTTTTAACGAGAAATCCGAATCTGAGCTTAGATTTTGGATATCACTCGTCCTAAGTCTAATTTTCTGAGTTCTAAAATTTAAGATCGCGGACGAACTTTAAGTGCTATCTCGGCCTCCGTTCGTTTAATTTTGTTAAACGTGGTAACGTGGACTATTTATGGACGGGAAACACGAATTTTTAGTCATTTGAAATCTAATTGTCGCTGAAACTGCTTTTCTAAGATTGTCCTTTTGATTTACCTCACTCGTACAGGTAGAATTAACATTAAAATCAAGATGTTGTAAGCTTCATTGTGCGATTGAAAGCCACAATGTGTGACTCGTTTGGAAAACAACATATACGCCGCGTCATTTACTGATCTATGTAGATAAGTGGTTTTTTAGATGGGTCAGAAATAGTCGTATATCAATTCATCCAAATAGTTAGAATTTATGTTCAACTGTATATTTAAAAACAAAAAAAAGAAGAAAAAAAAAACGCCTTAAGAAAAGAAAATACGGCGATGGGTGTGATAAATAGAGACCTGACCTTTATCTAACATAAAAGGGTTAGATTCAAAGGTTCCAACGGCCCTGCAGACGACCGCGCAAGAGGTTTTTTCTAGAAAATCGATCTCTATTTTTTTTTCTAAAGAAAAAGAAGGAGGGGATCTTATGTTTGAACAATTGGTGCCCCGAGGAAACGAATTGAGGTCATTCTCGGATTCATCGACAACAATTGCGTGTTACCGGCCCTCCATGTAAACTTTTACTAAAAACATACCCTACATCAAGTAAATTGTTCTGGAAAACTACTTTTTTAGAATTTATTTTTCGAGGAAATTCATCCGGGTGAAATTCCACAAGAGTAATTGAAATGCCCATCAAAACCCTTCCAAATGAAAGAGCAATCTACACATTTTTGTCATGGGAACGGAGTTCCCCATGATATTAGAATCGTTCCGTTGCTTTCGCAATGGGATTCCCTATACCTCTGCGACCTTGAGCGTTTCGCCCAGTCTCCGATTTTTGGTTGATTTTCCGATGTATCAAAAACCGTTGTATTTTTTAGCCAATCATGTCTCTACGTCAAGTTGTGTTGATTGCTAAAATTCGCTTTCAGCTAGAGTCCCTTTATAACCCAGAGTTAAGACAACTCGATTATCAGCTGACTGGCAGCCGGCCTTGGCTGGCCATGGAGGCCGAAACGAGTGCACTCAAACGAACGATATTGAGGGATAAGGATAAGGAATCCTCCGATGTCTGTCATCCAAAAACAACAACATCAACAAAAACTGATCAAAACCTTAAAATTAGATTGATTAGTGGATAATTTCTTAATATATTTTCATTTTGGTGCGATTAAAATAACAATTCACTCTTGATAAACCACAATTTAGTTATATTTTCATTACTTTTGTTCACATTCGAGGTACCGCCATCTTGGTGCACTCGTTTCGGCCTCCATGAGCGAGAACCAATCAGAATTGGATTTTTTTT